>JALBUN010000028.1:0-147207 GCA_025174535.1 Cantharellus purpuraceus
GCTCCGGGCCCGCGCCCCCAAAGATGTGCCACCCCCACCCCTTGTCCGCCTCTTCTGGGACTTTTGCATGTCCGCCCTTTGCTTCGGTGTGCCGTATGCATACCTCCGATACATTGACGAGATGTTCATCACGGGGTTCGGACGCACAGACACTACGACGGAGCGGTGGCATCGGTTTGTGCAGGAGAATGTAAAGGACTGGAATGGCACGAACTTGGTGGCGACTGTGCTAATTAGCGCGGCCGTGGCGTTTTTAGCGGTCCCGGGGATTGATAATGTCTCCAGGTGTTTGGGGCTAATATCTGTCTTGGTCGCTGTGGCGAGCATTATCACGGGCTTGTTGAATGTGTGGCAGCATCAACACGAAACCCGATCAACCCCCGAGTTAACTATTATTGTGCGTGATTTATTCTCGATAGAGTTTATTTTGATTCAAACTTTTGTATGGTAGATGAATTTTTTTCAGCAAGCGGAGTGGGGTGTACATAACTTCAACCTTCTTGCGACCCTTCTATCTCTCCCCTTGGTGCTCCTCATATGGTCAACCGTGACCTTCGCTGTCGGCATCGTGACATTTTCTTGGAGGGGAATAGACCCGACTACTCTGGATGCCAGTGGTGGTGTTGGTAACAGTAACTCGCAACCTCTGGACCTGAACATGTTCCTCTTTGGCTTGCCAACTGCATGGGTAACTACGGGCATATTCCTTGGGCTGATTGTGGCCGTTCTTTCGTCATTCGTGTTCTTCTGGCAGGTAAACCTTCATTCTTCCTTCGTGTCTTCGCCATTGATCATTGTGATACGGCAGGTGTGGACGCCCCGGCGCGACTCTGAAAAATATAAGTAACAATCTGATATGCGTTTGACTCTGTCCATGCAGTAGCATACCGTAACATACGCTCTCATAATTGCATTTGTTTCAATACACTTGTTCCGGATTGTGTGGTACTCATGTGGAATTTCATCCACCTGTCTAGTCGCTGTTTCAGTGGCAAATGACACGCACTAGGTGAGATATAACCTTGACTCCTCGAGAACAATATACAGTCACAACTCATTGCACTCTCGTGACCGATATGCTTTTCGGGTCTAAATGAGTTGATTTCCCTCACGTCCAAATTGCAATTTGAGGACCGCCACTCACTTCTATCTGTTTGATTGATGAAAACGCGTCAATTTATGATGCGTCGTTGACTGGGGTACTTGTAACATGCCGTTCATGGTCGAATTAACACCCACGCATACCGGGAAACTTTTATCTAAATCTAGCACGGCAAAGATGAATTCCACTTTGCAACGAAATATGGATCTACAGTTGGAGCACAGCCATTCAGATGACAGTGTGATTAGTCTTTGATGTCTAGATCACCCGGAGAAGCTGCGAAGTCAGTGCGAACCTAGAGCTTGAATTGTAATCGACGTCACCCGTTCACCGGCATAATGACAGGGTCAGTTCAAAAAAATGGACTGTCACATTCACATGTAACTGCAATCAGGCTGGGATATATATGTTACCTCAGATGACAGCCGCTTGGAGCGAGTGAGGTGTCAGCTGTTCTGATCGTGATGTACCAGACTGTCGGTCAGCTTTCTCGCGCCAACACAGTTGGAGCGGCGTGCACATGAGATGCACAGGAATTTTTTAGGATGTACCTGGATCCCTCTCCGACTTGACCTTCACGACTACCACACACCCACACAAGCATCATGAAGAGCGTATATCTTGCAACATTGTTACTGTCCGTCTGTATTGGGTTGGCACAATCCCAATCCCTTCCTCTTTCTATTCTTCCATTGCCAGGTAGTAGCACAGCGACTGTATCAGCTACCATGGGCCCAGGACCAGTTAACCCCTCGTACGTATGACTTGTTCCTGCGCGCTTCGATTATCGACTCGTAAAAACTGGGCACTGTGACTAGCTCCGTGTCCACTAGTGTTTCGCAGACCGCCAACAGCACCACGTCCAGTGCATCTGCATCTGCGCCTTCAACCTCCGTCAACACGACAAGCGCATCATCTGTGCCCGTCGTTACCAGCTTCACTAGCTCGACAACGACCATACCTCAGTCCTCCCAGTCAGCGACCAGTACGGCACCCAGCTCGGCGAGTTCAACCGCGGCAGCTACTGCCACTGCTACCGGCGGCTCGATGGGGCTGCATACGGCGTGCAGCTTTATGTGGATAAGCACTCTTGCGGGGATGGCTATGATGTTTTGAGGTCGTCTGACGGTGTCAGGCGAAGGCGACGTGTAATGCGCATTAGCGGGGCTATGAGATCTGCACTGCCGGACGCACCGGCTGGACAGTGACTAATATTGGATGTTGTACAGTGGAACCCACAACTGTTAAATGGTATTGCAAATTGTGGAGAAAGGCTATAGCTCTAAGCCATGTGCGGCAGGGATTGAATCTCGAAAGTGCTGCCGAACTTGAATGATGGGATCTGTTTTACAGCAGGGTTAAAATCATGCTAACAATAGTCGCAGCGCACACTGCAGCACTCTCACGAAGAGATTCCCTTGTACATACATTGAGCTCTGCAGCAGAGTATGTGCTTACGAGCAATAGATCGAATGCAACCTTCGAGCTCGGAGAGTGGTATTGTGAGTACTATAAAAGAGGGAAAGGTCAATGCAAATGAAACGTCCAAGGACGTGGGAGAACTTTTCATTGTCGGCGCCGCTGGTGGTTGTAAGCTAATTTTCTGATGCAAAACACCCCGTCAATAAATCCACGGACTGTGTTGTCTAGCATCATCAGACGTGGAGCTTGGAAAAGTCGATAGTGGATCGGGTACACCAATATATGTTCATATCAGTGAAAGGATGCAACCGCAGATAGTATTGTCTTCTGTAGCTTAGCCCGATGGGCGAATGCTCCCAAGGCGAGGAAGTCGCATAGAGTTCCGAGCTTGATCAGGATACAGAAATCATTGAACGGGAACCATTTTCTACACAATCACCAGATGTACCTAAAAGATTATTTGTCGATGCTATCGGCCTAGAAGATTGTCGTGGGATGCATGGGGAAGCTAGTCAAGTGGACCCACATCAGTTCAAGAGGAACTGCTGGTTGGGACAAGGTATTTTGTCCACAACTTTGTATACTCGATCACGTTGCGCGAGACTCGTGAACCTTCCTTTGATCGGACTGTAGTTCCTCGAGTATTTTTGTAAACAGATTTAAGATACATTACGAGATCCGATCGAGCACGTTCAATACGAAAATAATTATGCTGCAAACAAATTGAATCGAAACATCCCTCAGGCTGAGACCGTCGCAGTGACTATTGTGAACATATCCACATACGCTGCCCTCCTCAGTCCCACGGAAATCATGGTTCCTGTATTCCGTTAGCTAGTCTCAATTGAACCTGACGTAACACTGACTGGGTCGACCACTACGCCTCCAAAGGAGTTTCATTGGTCTGTGGCTGCGGATGTATTCCTTCGAGAGCAATGTCATCGTCCGTTGTCTCCGCTGGCATGAGCCACGACCGCCTCCCGCGATGCTTCAGTTCCGATACGCTCATCAGTGTGCGAATCTGCTAATTCTTCCATCACGGCGTCGTGGATCCTTTGGGAGGCCGCACGGAAGCTCTCGAGGGAAATCGTGGGTAAGCCCCGGGAGGAGTTGGTGTTAGGGTCTGTGTGTTTCCTTTGGAGGTCGAGGTGAAAGCGACAGATAAGGATTGCTGACAGACTGCATATGGTTAGTAGACATCTGCGGGGCTTGAATCTGACTCACCTGTTTTCAATAGGGCCAAGAAGACCGTAAAGGGTAGGCTAAAATCAGAGTGGGAGGGAGAAATGCACTAGACGTCTACACACACGTACCCTCAAGATCTAGTACATTTTGGTTGGTCAAGGAAATAGGGAATTGATATCTTAAATTGACATACCAGTGGCACGATCGCTGAAGCGAGGGTGAGAGTTAGGACAAATCTAATAATCATCAATCATGATGTTGTATTCGTTGAAGATGATAGAGATACCCAAATCTCATGAGACCTGATATTGGTATCTGTCCGTGAGCTTATCCCAAAGCAGAAACCATGACTTACTCTGTTGAGCAAGTAAATGTGTGAGTGTTCCATGTTGACCGTTTATACACTCTCCAGGTCCCAAGTGTGCTGGCCAGTGTCACAGTAACGACTATAGTGTCAAATAAGATGGTCGAGATTGCACTGACGTCACTGACTGATAACAGAGGGAATCAACGATGTCATAACGAAGAGCATTTTCATGTGTCTTACGTCTAGTAGATCGTTGAGTACAGTTCATTTGAGACAATGTTGTACTCACATAAGGATGGTGTGGAGTTGAGCACGGGTCATCATGGTACATCCATATAAAGTTGCATTTGCCTGCGTGTGTTCGTTACATATGTCCACAGCATGCAGGCCTATACACATACCAGGATTGATATGAAGGAGAAACTACCAAGAATACCAAGAACAGCTGATACCAATTTTGTGTTCGGTAGTACCATACGCCCGTATCAGCAGAAGGCCTGCATATGCGGTGTCGTCAATGATAACCGTAACATCTAGCGCGTCGAAGAAAATATCACCTTGAATTCCAACAAGTGGGAGGACGAAAAGAGCATCCATAAAGTGAATAATCAAATTACACGTCCTAACTTGTATGAATTCTAGCGTTGCAAGGAATGGTGTTGAACTTACTCTGTTTACTAAGCGTCATCTATGCGAAGTCATCAAAGAAACAAACCTGAAGCGATGGAAAATGCAGGGAATTCACAATCATCAATAGTAAGAGATACAGTAGTAAGCCGTATCGCGCTAGAAAGTATAGGGCTGTGCCCAATTTGAACTTGCTGTTCCAGATGTAATGAATTTCATGGAACATTGTAAGAACAGTGTCATAGGCCAGAAGTGCTATTTCAAGTGGAAGCCTGTTAGCTTAGTAGCACACACAAGGCTTGAGCTCACCGAAGGAAGCTATAAAAGTCAAGTAGATAGCCATGCTGGTGCAATACAACGAGTTCAGGTCTTAATTCGCCTACAGTGAGTAGTCACGTACGTATCTGACGCTGCTTGAATCGTCGCTCGTTCTGTCTGAGATGCCATGTCGATGGAACACTGATGAGTGAGGGTTACCAAGTGGCCTACAATGTGACTAGAGTCGAACGTCAAGAAAGACTTATATATTCACTGGAACCAGGGAGAGCGTTGCTTGTGTCAACAGGAACCTTGATATCAACAGCTAGGTATACAACCATGGGATCACAAATAATTCAACTTCGTGGTCAGAGTGATGATGTTTGGCCTTGTATAGCGCGACATTGCGTAGCAAGCTCGTCCTTGACTACACAAGTGTCGTATTGAATAGAACTGTTTCCATTGATATTCTTAGTGAATGGTTTGAAGCCTTGTGAACAAAACTTCTGTCGAGGCAACGGCGCTAGTAAGCTAGAACGCACGTGACTCACACCAGCTATACAGGCGTGACCGACTCATGTAACACCTCAGTGTTCTTACCAGACACTTAGTATCTCCATAGCCGCGTGATTACTTTTACAACTTCCTTACCGATGAAGAAGAGGCAGATCAGTAGATTTGGGCAAAGCGTACGGACTGATGTTGCCGAGCTCAGATCGGATTCTTTGTCCGTAATCAAGTTCTCTGGAATTACATCCACAGGAGCATGCGCATTATCGGACCAAGCTTTAATTCTTCAATAGTGAGAGAAGCTATGGCCTGAGGTGTCGTAGAAACTGCTACATAGCACCCGAGACCAGTGGAACACCGAAATCATCAGTTCCAATGGTTATGAACAAATAATGCACGTGTATACCTGTATGATATCTACTCCACCGACTCTGATCGCTCGTCATGAATGGTAGCACTAGTACAGCCGCGGGAGGTTTCCAAGGCTAACGTGGAGAAATCTATTAGGGATTTGGAAGCAGCAACAGCTATCAGGGGAGATGTAGATACTTTCAGCCTCAAACTCCCGTGTGATATTTAGCCGGAACGAATAGAGAGCTAGAAGCACACTGTTTTCTCATCAGGAGGCTGATGTCACATGGAGAGCTGTATGAAACAATCAGTGGCGTCTGTGGCTCCAGCATAAGGTAGACTAACAGAGCACACGTGCTGAAGGTCGCCAAGCTGAGATGTGATCTACCTTTGCCCCTAGTGAGGATCTTTTGCGCTGTGCTGAGAACTGATTGGTTTCTAATATTCTACGCGTTCTGATGCATCATCAGAAGCATAGTATTTTGAAGATGTATCTATAACCCATGGAAATAGTGGGAGGTACTCGCTGAATTGCTGAAGCCGAAGGACTCAGCTTAGATGGCACACGACTCACTGAGACGAGTGGAGTTGCCCGTCAGGTAGAGAACTGTGACGCACACACATCCATTCAATACCTATCTCGTCCGTTCGTGTCCTCCATAAACTTCTATGTGATGTGAATGTATGTAGCCGGAACAGGATCGTCGTGCTGAATAAGCAGCAGTCTTGAAACCGGTGCGTTTCGTCACTCGGGTATCTGTTGGTGTGCGCCCCATTTATATACTTATGTCTCCTAACCGATGAATGATCCCGTAGATCATCGACAAATACATGTTATCAGACGTATCCTTCCAAATCATGATAGTTACTCAAGCACGGAGGCAGCGCTTCTCCCTCGCTTACGGAGCAACCCCCTCACCGATGCCATCACACATACCGGCATCCAACGGCACCACCTGGTTATTGTGTTCTTCTCCGTGCAGTAAATGGTCGTGGCCAAAGAGGGAAGAAATAGGTGTACTTTGGCCATCTTCTGGGTTCTCGCTTATCCCAAATGAATTTGTTTATGATCTTCTTATGCCATCCTTGCATCTTTCGTCGACTTGCGATATCAGCACACGATTATCAGCCATCCTCTCTGAAAGGATCTCATTGGTGCTGGTGCAAGTGCTCGTTTCCTGTTGGATGACACTGACGAACAGCCAGCGCGACGCCTTGTCACGGCACTTTTACTTGTTAAGTTCCCACATCCACCTTCGAAGCAGATTACTGGACTATATAACCAGATTTTGTCCTAGCCCTCTGTATCCATCCCAGCTTCTTCGACTTTCATTCCTTTTGTCTATCCTTCATTATGTCCCTCATTTCAACAGCTGTGCTGTTCTTCCTTGTCAGCTTACTGTCGTCACCGTCTCCAGCTTATGCTTGTGTCGGTGATGGGAAAGTAGACTACTACGTACATCGAATCATGTCTCACTGACACTGTACTCCTTACTGGTAGGTGTGACGCGGCTACTGCGACTGCGATCGGTCTTGGGGTTGCCGCACACGTCGGAATTGCCATCGGCGTTAGTGCGTCCACGCATCTCACTTTATTGCCATCAAAATATTCACCGATATTACACCATAAACAACAAACCAACTAGTTCTTCTGGTTTCCCTAGTTGTGTGCCTCGTCATCATGCAACACAGGAAGAAACTCCAGCAGGCTCAGGCCAACGGAACTAAACCAATTGATATCGAGCGACAGGGCTCGGGAAGCGTTCCCACCTCAGAGTTGGATGGATCCCAGGCTACCATTGTGCAACCGACCCTTGCTGGAGGCAAGGCAAGTGTCCAGAGCTTGAGTTATAACCCGTTGAGGCTCATGGATGATTGTCTGCTTTTAAGGACTTTGAAGAGGTTAAAGACTTCGTGAGTAACTAGGTAGCGGTGTCCCAATTGTATTATGCGCTCACTATTATCTAGTAATTCGCACGTAACACTCCTGCTATGCAGACGCTCCACACTCAATGACTCATGTGGCACTGTGCAACGACCTTGACCATTCTATACTTCACGTGTATAATATTGAACCGCGTTTGGCATGTGTATCATCCAAGGGGGTATAAATTACCGAGTGATCGACAAACTTGAGGATTTGGTTATGCTAATCCCGGGCTTCCAGAGACCCACTGGCACCAATCGGGCGTTTCGACGCCTATACAGTATGGAGGGATGTACGCAAATACTCTCAATGCATTGTTTTGACGTTCACCCCTGACCCAAATCCCTCTTCGCAATATCAGAGGGTTGAAGTCCCATGAGGCCTTAGAGATCATCGAGTAGCTCGACCAAACCAACCAGTTTCAACAGAAGCCTTCCAATGAAAACACCGGCACCAGTACACTGTCCATACACACGAAATTACACTATAAGTCCATGCAAGTGCAGAGTCTTAAAACTGTAGCTTAATACACTGCATCATGTGCAACCTTGAAGGACGCCGGAGTGCGCTTGTGCTATTTGGCCCTCGTGGGTAATCCAGAGTAGCGTGAGACTATTCCATCCTGTTCCCTTGACCTAAGGCCCCGATGCCTATCGAAATTCAATGCGCCTCCAGATTAAAAGAGAAGATCCAAAGAAAATGATGCTCGCAGGTCAGTAGCCTTCAACTTCGCAACCAGGCGCAATAAAGGCGCTGCACGCTCTCCAAAACGTACACTGTCGGGTCACACAAAAGAAGCACAGCCCACACGCGTGAAGCAGACTGTGCAACTAGCGCGACCCAACGGCTGATTGCACTGGCAATTAATCAATAACTCCCAGGTGGTCTTCCTTTATCGTTCCGATTGCAAACTACATGTTCAAAATAGATAGGTGAGTTAATGTGCCATGCAAGTGGCGAAAGAAGGCGAGACCATACAATTTCTGTGGCATCAACACGTGTACCGACAATCTTGAGCCGTACGCGGGTGTTTTTCTCGATGATCTGTGCACATAATAATATAAAAAACATCCTGATGAATCTTATATGAAATGTACCTGCGTATCAGAAGCAAAAGAGGGCGGATTGGAGTTGGGATCGAAGCGCAAGTCAGGATGGATGAGCTGAAATGATATGAAGACATGACCCTCATTAAGACTATTGTACATACGTACCTGATGCGAAACAAAGACCGACAAAGGCCCCACGTCTGCAAAGAAGCCCATCTACAGGCAGACATCAGAAATGCTCTGCATTCCCCAAACCATCGTCTAGACATCCTCCGCTCGATCCCAGTTTGGAGATTATGAACGCTCACCTTGTTGACATTATTGACGACGGCATCCACGACCTCTCCCTTGAATGGCTTGTACACAATGGCACGATAACGTGTGACGAACTCGGCCTGTCCACTCCCCACAAGGACCATCCCTTTTCCAATGTCGATGACATTGATTACAGCGATGATATAGCCAAACTCGCCCGAGCAAGTGCCTAGGGATGCGCGTGGCCGTGTTTCCAAGTGTGATGGGAAGACATGGAAATTAATGAAACAATTGGTGTACCGGAGAGTGGCATCACTTACCCTCTACATCAGCGTACAACTTTTTCTCCAAAAACTCTGTCATTCGTGGACCGAAGTATGAAGGGTGCAAAAGGATGGTATGAGATAGTTCCTTCTGTGTCAAGGTATTAGATTCTGCAGTATCTGTTTTGTAAAGTCTTACGATGAAAAACATGACGGCGTTTGCAACTCGAACTTTTGTCGGAGTGGCGGACGACGAATCTTATGTAACAAATGATTATATAACACAAATCATACGCTCACTATCACAAGACTTGTCGCAACTCCAGCAGATCTCTATCCCTCATTTAATATGGTAGAGAACTGGGGTGCTCCATTCCCCTGTACGCCCCCTTTTCTCTATCCAACAATTGCGTCGATCGCTTTACTGTGAGCCGGTCTGTTCGGTTCTTTTGCTATAAGGAAAGAGCTCTAATCTGACATTATATACATTTGTCTATGTGACAATGTTCAATCCGTAAGCTATTTATGCCACAGTTCAAGCAATCGTGACGACCCTCGAGCCGCTGGAGCCACAATTCCGGGTAAAGTTCTTGTATCGGTAAGCGCCGCGAGCCTTTATGCCTCAGAAAACGGATCTCCACTCTTCCGACTATAGAACAAACTTGTCTATGTGGGTAGAGAAACACCATTTTGACCTATTTTGGACCGCTTTGCAAACTGAAACATGAAAAACTTTCAAGCTATTTTGGCAATAGAGACAAATGGAAGATGTTGGGCCATGCCGAACCATGAACTGAACCGACTGCACAGAGCGCATGGTGTGCCAGTATGCAGCCCATCCAAATACAAAATGGGACAATGTGATACTAGCCAGCACCTACCATGATGTAACAACCATCAGGCGCGTAACTGAAAGCATCTGCACCTTGACCAGCATGCAGACAGTGGTCGAGATACACCCGGCTATACACAATCACATACAATTTTCTTCTCCAAGGATTCCAGTAGGAGTATACCCTGCAGATATAATGGGGCGGTTCCCTGCATATAAAGAAGAGACGGTCGGCGACAGCTTATGCCTGCCACCGGTGATTAGGGTTTATTCGAGGCTGGATTATACCCTGTACATTTAATGAGGTTCCTCCTGCGTTATAAATTGGCGACAGTCTATAGCCTCTTCCGGTGTCAAGGGGCTATTACGCGCTAATGAAAGTTCGCAGGGATTTACGATAGAAAGTATTCTTACATCCGCTTAAATTAACAAGAAACTGAATTCATGGAAAACTACATGATTTGCGACAAGTCATCGAGGACAGTCAACAAAATGAAACACTAATCAGAGATGCAGATCAAATCCCCAAAGAAAGAGCGTCTATATGGCGTCTACGCTCTAACGACAATCGTCTGCGTGGGGAGCAAGTGCCTAAATCCCATTAAATGATGAAATAACACTTTGAGCCATGTTCATTGAGAAGTGAAACCAACTTACTCCCTCTCTTTACTTCCATACTTGCGGACTTGTAAGCAGATAGCCCGGCAAGGGTTGGAGAGCCATAGAAGGAAGTAGCCCTTGATGCCAGGTGGACGGTCCCTCAGCGCTGCAGCGTATTTCGGTATGTATCATTAAATCGGTGTGTTGGCAGTGGCTCAATTACTGATGCACAACGTCTCTTGTCATATCTTGTGGACAATTGGACCCTACTGATATAATCGAGATGCACTGCAGTGCTGGGATCGACCACCTGGCATCAAGGGCTACTTCCTTCTATGGCTCTCCAACCCTTGCCGGGCCATCTACTTACAAGCCTTAAAAGTGAAGAGAGGAAGTTGGTGTCACTTCTCAATGACCACGGCTGATTCCATGCATGACAACTAAAGTGTTATTTCTTCATTCAACGGGATTTAGACACTTGCTCGTCACGGAGACGATTGACGTCCGAGCATAGTCGTCATACAGACGCTCAGATAGATACCATGAATTCAGTTTCTTGTTAATTTAAGCAGATGTAAGAATACTTTCTATCGTACCTCTGTGGATCTGCGGTAACGGCTGTGCCAACTGATGGGTACCAGGTGTTGCCACTGTGGTAGCCAATAGTCGCTGGGCCATTGAGGGGCTGTTCCATGCGATCTGTTGAAGTCAATCAGCTGAAATGGCTATGACCACAATTGTAGACAGTACTCACTGGTCCAGGGAATTCACTGGCGCGGCGTATGTCGGTTGTGCCCCCGTCTGACCCTGGTGATAACTGGCTATTCAAATTATTGAAGCTTGATCACAGGCAGTTGTTGTTTCATCTCCAGATGAGAATCCTTGTTTCAATATACATTATAGACAATTACCGAATCTGAAATGCGGGAGTTCGAGAGTACAATATCTATAGGAATGTGATGTGTGATTAAGTCAGTAATTCTTAGGTGTCTCGTGTGGATACTTTTCCTTGGGAAACCCAACGCTGTGTTGTGCTGCGATCTTATATTGCAGACCGCGGCGCTGCCTGACATTGGAAGGAGGGCCAAGTTCGCCATGAAAGACTAGCGCTGGAGGGGACGGGAGTACAAAATCTGGAGCAACAAATCAGAACAAGCGCCTCACGTGGAGAGCCTCACGTTCTTCTGGTAGTGGCGAGATGTGCAGCATATGCAGTACAGGGTCTGATAGGATGACGACCATCTAGTTTTCACAATTAACAAGCAGCCTGGTTGAACCTGGAATCTGCGCCGTTTGAAGGTCGTGAAACTGCACACGACCTCTCTTTTCAATTTTAATTTAAGTTCCTTCCAGTCTGTTCAGTCCAAGCCATATGTAAGAAATGTACACCTCGGTATCTCATCCCATCTTCTTTCTTGTGTCTTCTAGTCAGTCTCAGCATCAGCGCCCGGGTTGGGAGCGGGGTATGGTATCTTTGATAAGCCACAGGGACAATAATGTGACAACAAATCTATCTATTTGATTTCTAAACTTCTATGGTGTATTTATTGATCGATTACACGCTTTGGTATTCTGCAGAAGCGGGAGGTTGCTCGCTAAGTCGTGAGGAGTGCGCCTCGATGCTAAGTGATTAGAAGTGCCAGGAGACTATGAGAGACGTTAGTCATATTCGATTGAAAAGAACACGGTGCATAACTTACCCGGGAAAACGCCATCACTGTCAGGAGCAAACACATTAAACAGTCCTTTAGAAAGGTCAATGCTTCCGGGACCATCGCAAGTGGGACACTCGTCCGCGACAATACCAGTCGCTGTCACACCAGTCTTCGTGTCCGTGATAGTAATGGTGGCACCACAGTGAGCCCCATTGGCGTAGGTTTCCGTTTCTGACCAAAAAGAGGTGAGCATCGCGCAACAAAAGAGTTTCAACTGAAACCGTACGAAGTGCAACAATGTGATCCGTGTCTCTGTGAACATGACCACAGGCACCAGCATTGCCGTTCTGGAAGAAGAAGGTAGCCCTGTTATGTGAGCGAGGACAAATATAAGTTAGTGGTGCATGGTGATA
Organism: Cantharellus purpuraceus; assembly: GCA_025174535.1. Classification (NCBI taxonomy): domain Eukaryota; kingdom Fungi; phylum Basidiomycota; class Agaricomycetes; order Cantharellales; family Hydnaceae; genus Cantharellus; species Cantharellus purpuraceus. The sequence goes on from JALBUN010000028.1 coordinate 12,757, forward strand.
CTTAGTAACAGTTGTGGCTCGACGCACGTTCCTGAGAAGGTCCGACGAGCCGAGAGAGCCTCAGAGGTGACGGGAGTAGCGAGAACACCACCAGCAGCCACGAGGCCAACGGCAACCAAAGTGTAAAGACGAGAGAACATGGTAGGTCAAGTGAGAGATGCTTGAGGAGGAATACGAATGAGAACTCGGTTGAGGGAATATAGAATATAGGTCAGATCTTCAAGGGATTTATACCTAGAGACCTGGCGTCAAAGAGGTCCATAAGGAGTAAATGTGAGGTAGGAAGAAAGAAAGAAAATATGTGTGAGTACTACTTCATGACACATGGGAGCCAATGTCCGGCGAATGTGAAAGTGCCGGCCACCTAAGCCCTTAGAACAGGCTTCTCGATAAAAAAACGCGCATCCGCGCCTGATTAAGGGTTGAACTCTCTGTCAGCGCTGGAGTTGCGCTGGATTTCCCATGGAGTGGACGCAGTTGGAACGCCACAACTTGTCTGAGACGCTGGTTGAGGAATTAGACAAAGCGAAACAACAACATAGACAAGACGACAGTCATGGCAGGGTATTCCGGACGTCCCGTATCCGGGGAACCCTGCTGGTCTGAAGGCGCGATAGTCGATTTGAGCTCCAGCTTCGCAGTTGATGCAGCTTCCCTTGAATGATATGCTGGCTGCTGAACATTATCAGAGTCAGTAATAACGGTGCCCCGAATGATATCCCGCACTTACATTTTGTGTATCTATGACTGAATGCGTTAACCATGACGAATGCGCTGAAACATCGGTGACAGGGACGGCCAGCGTATTGCTAATGCCGTGAAGACATCAATCCTGAGAAAGCAGTTGAAGAGTGAGGTTGTACGCATCTGAGCTTCGGCAGGTGCGCATGATTTGGCTTCTGGATATTGCAAGGTAGCTCAGCGTATTTTTTCACCCTCATATGTCATTGGGTAAAATTGGGAGGATTGATTGATCTCTCGGAAGTTGCAGGTGGGCGTCAAATAGAAGGAATCACTAGAAATGGAGACTAGCCGGAATGCGATGTCAGCTACGACAAATAATTAAGGCGATATAGCGCTGAGTGCCGTTGCAATTGAAGCACTCAAATTGGTGCTCCCCGGGCCAGCAAGGTGGTATACCTGCAAATTATAGAAATACACGTGCCCGCAGGGAACTCAGGGGGTTGTAAGGGTTATGAGATGAAACCTTACATATTTTAGGATGAGCTGTGAGTAAGTGGCTATGCATGATTGTTATGCGTACCTACAACACCAGTCCAAGTCCACAAGTCCTATTGAGAACGTACAGTCCTTCCCCACAGCGTATCACGCTCAGTTTGACAACCATCATAACGCTAGGACATAAGAGGACTGAGCGTCTTTCTGCCGCTTGTAAATCTTAGTCACGGTGATCTCTGGCAAGCTGGCATGCATTTCGGGATTGAATGTTAGTGTTGATCATGATGGTTTATGAAGATCTTCGCGTGTAGAACTTGTTTTAGTTTTATGCTCCATTAGTACTGGCCATTTTATGTGTCATTTGTTGAGGTAGATTCTGTGTACGCAAGAAGTAGACGTTCAGTGGAGTGAACGGCTATATATCACCTGCACTATAGTGCAGGTTAATGGGTTATATAGTTAGGAATTGACTTTACCTCAGATGTTCAGTGGAGTGTGACCGGCTGCGGAAAGAAAGATATATGCGAAGCGCGCATAGCTATAGTAGAGAGAACTTGTGGGTATCTGACAAGGCTCAGACAGCGATAGGTGCTCTGCGTGGTTCACTGAGGTAAGTATATGTGTGCGCGATGCCTCGTAGTTAACGATCCAACGAAGAGATGTTAGTAGTATCTGGAAAAGTATCCTCTTATGCTTATATAATCGTCCTAACCAACATTGTGTAAATAAGTACCGAGTCCGTACGCGTAGTGTCGGGCGCCTGGACGGTGGCTACGCTCGTCCTTAATCTGAGGATATGCTCCATCTCAGTTTCCATCAGTATCATTGTTGTACTCTACGATGAGGATTTGTATCAGTGAAGCAACGCTAATAAGTTGAACAGTCAACGAAGTAGGTTGCGACTTGACAAGTACAAACGACGGAGTTGGTAATTCGAATTTAAAGATCAAACGTTCAAGTTGGAACTCTAACTTCTTGCGTACACAGAATCCACCTCAACAAATGACACATTAAATGACCAGTACTAATGGAGCATAAAACTAGAATCAGTCTTACAGATTTTCTCTTGTGCGAAGATCTTCATAAACCATCATGATCAACACTAACATTCAATCCCGAAATGCATGCCAGCGTTCCAGAGAGCACAGTGACTAAGGTTTACAAGCAGCAGGAAGACGCTCGGTACTCTTTATGTCCTAGCGCTACAATGTTTGTCACCGAAATGGAGGTTCCCAAACTGAGCGTGATACGCTGGAGGGTAGGACTGTACGTTCTCAATAGGGCTTGTGGACTTGGACTGGTGTTGTAGGTACGCATAACAATCATGCATAGCCACTTACTCACAGCTGCTCATCCTAAAATATGTAAGTTTTCATCTCATAACCCTTACAGTAATGCAACCTGTTGAGTTCCCTGCGGGCACGTGTATTTCTATAATTTGCAGGTATACCACCTTGCTGGCCCAGGGAGCACCAATTTGAGTGCTTCAATTCCAATAGCACTCGGCGCTATATCTCCTTAGCCATTTGTCGTAGCTGGCATCGCATTCCAGCTATTCTCCGCTTCTATGTGATTCCTTCTATTTGACGCCCACCTATATCCAGCAGACAAATCATGGGCAGCCATCGAGGCTCAAGTGCGCACAACCTCACTCATTAACTCTCTTTTCAGGATATGTCTTCACGGCATTAGCAATATTGATTTTCATCCTTGTCATTTACGGCACCGATGTGTCCCGGCGCATTCGTCGTGGTTAGCGCATCCAGTCATAGATACACAAAATGTAAGTGTAAGTGTGGGATATCATTCGTGGCACCGTTATTACTGACTCTGATAATGTTCAGCACCTCACTCAGGTTGTGTTCAGCAGCCAGCATATCATTCAAGGGAAGCTGCATCAACTGCTCCAGGTCTTACATGAGGCTGGAGCTCAAATCGACTATCGCGCCTTCAGACCAGCAGGGTTCCCTGGACACGGGATGTCCGGAATGTTCTGCTATGACTGTCGTCTTGTCTATATTGTTGTTTCGCTTTGTCTAATTCCTCAGCCAACATCTCAGACAAGTTGTGGCGTTCAAACTACTTGATATGGATGAGCACTATCAGACAGATTTCCGTTCTCACTGTGACTTTCAAGACTATGCAACAGGTCTCTAATGTCTGTGTTGATGTATGCGTATCCTGTACACTCTTCTTCAAGATAGCCGTCCGTAAACAGCAGATGCCCGGCGTCCACTCCATCAGAACTCCGGCGGAACTCCAGCGCCGACAGAGAATTCAACCCTGGATCAGGTGCGAATGCGCGGTTCTTTATCGAGAAACCTGTTTTAAGGGCTTAGGATACCGGTCATGCTATCGGACCCTGCACTGCATATGCTGCATGATCTCGATACTACCAGACAGCAACTTCAAGAAGTGACGGACGAACTAGCTCTGTCAAGACCGGCCAGACTGGCAACTATTACTGGGCGATATCAACACATTATGAGCTTCCTTATATTACCAGAGACCGCTGTCAGGGGGGTGTGGACATTATGGGAGTGCACTATAGTGAGGTTTGGTGGCGCATTTCTATTCTCCAGCATGAGACCCCAACGTTACACAATATGAAGTTGGGAAACACAGCGTTTGGTTTGCAGAGTGTGTGAGGCGCTCCACATGAGATACTTGTTCTGACTCATTGCTACAGATTCTGTACTCCCGTCCCCTCCAGCGCTAGTGTTTCATGGTGAACTTGGCCCGTACTTCCAATGTCAGCGTGTAAGGTCGCAGCACAACACAGCGTTGTTTGGTTCCAAAGTGAAACGTATCCACATGAGGCACTTGAGAACTACTGACTTGATCACACGTCACATTCCTACAGATATTGTACTCTCGAACTCCCGCATTTCAGAATCTGTAATTGTCTACAACGATTGTATATTGAAACAAGGATTCCCATCTGTGGATGAAACAACAACTGCCTGTGATCAAGCTTCAATAGTTTGAATAGCCAGTTATCACCAGGGTCAGACGGGGGCACAACCGACATACGCCGCGCCAGTGAATGGTCTGGACCAGTCAGAAGCCATTTCAGCTGATTGACTTCAACAGATCGCATGGAACAGCCCCCAATGGCCCCACGACTATTAGCCACCACAGTAACAACACCTGGTACCCATCAGCTGGCACAGCTGCTACCGCAGATCCATCAGAGGAATTCTCGCATGCATGAGACCACTCGGCCACGTAATATCGTCAAGGAATGGGATGCACAGGACAATGTCATATCTTTGGGGTACAAGGGGCAACGATGAACAAATGAAATCGACAGGCATTCACTCTTCCTAATGCCGTGACTCCAAAGCACTGCAACGCTTAGATAGTCGTAGCTGAAGAACAAGGGTGATATCCTATTACACCCCTTGTATTCCGGTCCTATTATTGTTCATCACGTAGCATGACCACGAATTGAGTTGTTACGAGACGTTTCGTTGACTGAACATGTTCTGAGCGACACGTTGCCGTGTTCATAGGCAAGCCAGACAGCGCTCCGACATGCATTTATTGAAATCAAGTGCTCTCCCCATGAGATGGCGTCGCCCTAAATCGCCCTGAGGGTACATTCAGACTTTCAGGATCTCTCGCACCAAACCAAGCAGGCACCCCTAGGAGTAGTATCATCTGGCATCACACGCCGTTTGACGGGCCCATTCGTCGCCTCGCACCACCGCCTCTTCTTGTCTCCTCCGCCCACAATGATTTCACCCATCATCACTGGTCCACACAAGTAGCAGTTCAAGTTCCCGTGAAGTCTGACCCCAGCAGGATTGCGTTGCAACCTAAGTTACACGCACACATTCTTCCCGGACACAGAGACACATCGAGTCATTAGGCACGATGACCGTGGGTCATGGGATCTGCTGCTACCGTAGTCAAACCATTCTTAGCCTCTAGCAGGCTTTACCAACAACTGTCACTGGTATTGGGTGATCTGCCGGGAGTATTTTCCGGCAGTGAATGTTTGAAGCCCATAGGAAGCTAAGGAAGCCAAGGAGGGGAGATTCCTCCATGCTACTGAGTGGCTCACGGGTGCTCCAATTCAATAACCAATGCAGTGGAGTCACCGCCCCCCGATCTCGCGTAGTGCCATTATGACGCCCTACCATTCAGTGGCACCGTCACAACACGCATAGGTGCCGGCTAGATCTGTTTTTCCGACAAGGTTTGTGCCACCGTGGCAAAATAGGTGGTGTATGACACTGCGGCTAGGTGAAGCGCACGATGGAATCGTTATCAATAGATCTTCCTTTCAAGATCTATTGTATCCTGTCTTGAAAATTTTATAGCCAATCGTATATTAGCCAAGAAAACATGAGTACTTGCGAACGCACATCGCTGGCTGGAGACCTAAGTAGTTTCTCTCAGATAAGAAACACATTTAGCGGCCCAACTTGAATGGAGCAAATAAGGAGAGCAAGGAGCTCAGTTAGAGTAGCCTTGGCAGCGCTGGGAATTTTTGGCACATTCGAACTACTTAACAGAGCCTATTGAATCTCAGGGACCTGGTGCGGGAGTGCCCATCCCGAGCCTGGAATTCACGGTTACGCACACACATCACACAATAGGAACATTGCGCTACAGACGGTTTTGTTTATATTGTGTGACTATGTACCGAAGGGGGGGGGGGTATAAGGGAGGCGTGTTATAGACATGTGAAAGGAAAGGCGATAGTTGACAATCAAACAATCAATAGATAGCGCAAAGACAACAAGCCAAATGTCCGCATGGGAAAACATGGGGTATAAGAAACCGGGTATGACGGTAGGTATGTATGCGCATAAACGTTTTTGGAGAGAGAAAAACAATGAATGGCTACTGGCACAGCGAGGTAACAGTTGGTGATTGTGATCAAACAGGGTATAAAGGAAAACAATAAAAAAAATAACGGACACAGAGTCTGTGAGCAAATAATAATGAAGAGTTAGGACACAGTAAGGGTGTTTCAACAGCAGTGGTGATTGCAACGAGCACATTGCGATACTGTGAGTACGACCGGCGATATCAGCACCACTAGCTCGCGACACTCATGAACCTACGGCTCACCAGAACAAAAGAGAACAACAATTTTACGCTCTCATACTTGATGTGTGCTGGCTGGCCCATCCTTGTCAAACCGCATCACGGCCACGCTTAGTCCATTTGAGTGCTCAGAAATTGACCGCATGCGTCCCCTTCCGCGCGCTGCGGATAGCTTCGTGACATGTTTTCCCGGGCGGATGAATTCACCACGATCGTTCAAAGGGCGTGGTTTCCTGTGCGCTTTCTCGTACAACCCGCACTTATTGCATACCTGACGGATACAAAAGTTAGAAACTTGCGAGCGGGATGAAGGAAGGAGATGAGACAAAGGAGAAATGAACTCACAATATAGCCAGCCTGCATAATGCTTCGACGCCACGCAGACACGTCGCGCCATGTTCTACAATTGAAACACTGTCGCCGCAGCATACGCGTTGGCTTGGTATCCTGACGGCTCGTGAATTCCAACTAGCAACGGGAGATTAAGAATGAACATTAAATGCGCAGACCAAGAAGCCAACACGTACCTCACGCTCATCTACATCTTCCAGGCCCATTCCCAACATTTCTTCCCCCGATTTCTTCTTTGCCTTGTTCGCGATTCCCACCCTCATGTCTGTACTGCCGCCTCTATCCTTGGATGGAAGCGGGAGTAGTCCAAAGGGACTCGTACCAGGTCCTAGATTAGGGTGACGTGGATATTGGGCTGCGGCCTCACCATGTTCGCCAGAGGTAGAGGACCCTGAGAGATCGGATATAGCAGGAGAATGGCTAGGTACGGGCCTCATCGTATCTCTGTAGGCATTGCTGTGCATACGAGAGTCATCGCGCTCACGCTTGCCTATAATCCCTCGCGGGTCACAGCAAGTCTCTGTTTTCCACTCTTCAGTCGCGTGAGGAGCAGAGTGGGTCATCTTGCTAGCGAAATGATCCGCTGAGTGCCTGGGTGCGGTGCGGAACACGTTTGCATTTGCATCAAAATGCTTCCACGTGGTATCTTTACGGGTAGTAGTTTCAGCGACATCGCTCCTCGTAAACGGTGATGACGATCCTGACGAAGAAGGGGAGGTGGATGCTGTTGGTGGTGGAGTAAGTTGTGTTGGCTTGAAAAAGGTTCTATTGGAGTCAGAAAAAGAGTGGTTGTGGGGGAAAATGCCTGGATGATATTGTTGTTGTTGCACGTACGTGTGCTCCGGGAGAGGAAGGGTACTGGAAGTGGAAAGAGAAGAAGAGAGGCCACTCGGATTGGTGTTAGACCCACCGACCAATGGGTAAGGGAGATGCAATCCGAGAGGCTTGTTACCTTCAAATTCATCGGGGTTCTTCAACCATAGCCCATCCTCTCGCGTGTTTCCAAATGAAGGAAACGTCGCCTCAGCTCCACGGGCATCAGGCGCATGCGGTGCGCGGAAAGTCGGAACTGGCCCGTGAAAAACGCTTTGAAAAGACTCTGACAGGTGGCCATGGAGAGGGTCAGAAGCCGGCCCGCGTAAAGAATCGGGTAAGGAATGTGGTGTTATGGACAGCCTTGCATCCGGAGAAACTGATAAGGCATTAAAAGAAAAATTTGGAAGGGCCTGGGAGGATGTTTGTGCACCGCGAGATGTAAACCGGCTCCAGTGCTGAGAAAGGGTACGTCAGAGCATAAAGGGAGATACATGATACAGATTGACATAGAACTCTGGTGGTCTACTCGCCATACCCAGGGACTCGACGCAAATGAGCACAAAAAGGGACACAAAGGGGAACAACAATAGAGGTAGAAGAGAACAAGAAACTCACGTCGGCATCCAGGAAGCCGTCTCTGTACGAAAACCCGCCAATTCTCAGCTCGCTGTCATCCAGCCTCAAAGTCGACCCAAGCGACGGGTCGAATGACTCGTTGCTTTCCATATTACTCGCTCCGGGGCCTTGTGCATCAGACCAACCAGTGGATTGACGAGTCATACTTTGTTCATGGTTCTGGGAAGGTATGCTGGAAAGTCCGGGGGATGCTACGAGCCTTTACGTCCGATTCGTGTCAAGACCAGAAAAAGAGAAGATTCATAGAATCGGTGGGAGTACGTACACTTCATTTTTAACCAAACCTTGAGACATAACCGAACATACACCCTTCAAAATGAACAGAGGCCGCGGATTGAGTGATCGAGGATACGGAAATAAGAATGATTAGGGTGAGCTGGGAGGGGGAAAAAGGGGTCTTTGTAGATAGGACGGTTCGCCCTTTAGAAGCTACAGCTTCAAACTCCGCGCGCTTTCAGTCTCACTCGGCACCCGTGCATGTACGGTTGCCTTGGAGACCCCTATGATATCCCTCTGTGAAAGCGGTGGGAGCTCCGCTCATTGCGCTGGACGTCAGGATGGAAGCCGAAGGAAAATTCATGCTCGCGAAAGACGCACACTATCACCGCGCGTTCTTGATCATAATGAAATCTATATATCATATATCATTCTCAGCAGTCGCCCGACGCGGATCATCAAATTGAATGGGATATACCATTAACCCCTTGCCGTCAAATGCCACATCCTGCCTCGACAGTGTTCTCGCCTCTGGTGCCTCGAAAGGTACTACGTTACCTGCACTGAAGAGCCCACACCGCGAAGCTTGATGAATTGCTGAACTATTCCGCGGCTTCTTCCATCCTTGATTGGCTTTCACCACGTGAGATCGGAAGTGATCGAACGTCTGACCTTGATCGATCTGTGAGTAATTGTGTACTTTTTGGCGAGAACCATATCTTGTCCCCGATCTTCATTCGAATATACGTACAATATACACATTTCGCGGACGGTGCATCACCAAGCCATTTACCATTCCGATCCCAAGGTTTGCCCAAGCGGTCTCATTGAGATGTATACGTTGTCAGTATGCCCAGCAAAGATTGGTGTCAGTAAGTACTAAGTTCTCAAGAGACATATACTCATCTGGCAAGTCCACCTCGCTTCGTGGAGCAGTTATGCTGCACGAACTGGCAAGCACTCAGGAATAAGGCAGAATCGATAAAACTCCCGCGATTCGTGTTTCAATGTCGACAGAAGACGAAAACAATGTGATTGCCGCTGCTCTTGCATGGCAGCGATGAATATCCCTAGCCGTCAGTCGATTCTCTCCTCAGGTGCACATGATAGACTGAACTGAAGGGAGCCAGCAACAACGCCATCCTGGAAGTAGAATCGTCTCTCAATCAAAACATAGGATATAGAGCCGGCTGCTACTTGAGCAACTTCTCGGACAGACTTCCATCAGTGAATAGGTCTCTAGCGGATCATCTTCCTGCCTCGCAGTACGATGACGCATGTAAACCAACCCAATAGCTATAGAGTTCCTTCGCATTTCAGTTCTCTCATGTGGTGAGCGCCACTTGTCTTCCACTTATTAAGCGTTCGTCAACTTCTGTTTCTTGATGGCTACCAGAGGCCTTAGGTAGTTTATAGTGTCAAGTGCTGTTTGTCTTCCTCAAATTTCCTTCCACGGTACCTCCCACTGCTTTAAGAACCGCGGACATTATTATGACGGAGAAGGGTTGGTGTTTCAGGTTCCAGATGATATCAGCACGTGAGAGGCATCAGGGCTAGGTGCAGCCTCAGACGGTAAACAGCAATGCGCTGAAGCTGTGAGAGACTCCGTTGAGGCTGTTTCAGTTGTGACCGTGACATGTCACTTGATATATTTCAGCTTCAGCTGTGGCAGCATCTGCCACTAGAATTGTGTTCTGACGATTCTTTCCCGAAATAAAGTTTCGATTCACAGGAGAGCTTCAAGCTCTCAGAGTAGGTCCGACCGAAAGTTGAAGATCTCGTGGACTCAGAAAACCTCAAGGAGTGTTCAATAGTACTTGAGGTATAAAAACTCTGTTCTTTTCCAGGTACGTTGAAACTATATTCTCCATATCCTCGTATAGCCTCATAAATTTAAGGTAGAATTAGTAACCTCAAAAATGTCAGGCTCCCAGCTGGTTTTGAAAGACGCCGCGCGGCGCTTCACTTCTTTCCCACGCGTCTCCACTGCACACGACTGAGTTTCACCAGGCTCAACTGGGCATCGACTGTGAACTGATACAAGAGAGAATCATCAAACTTCTTCTGGCGCTGATTGTAATATCTGATCAGTTTTGAAATTGATTCCTCTCACACACTCGCACATGTCCGAGTCATGACTGGCCCCTTTCTATTCGGGATTTCGTTAATCTTCACGTTAGCAGCATTGGCAAGTGTTTCTAAAGGACAAAAGCAGGTTTCATCGGGTACGTGCCGAAATATGGTATATATCTGTGGGATAGACTTTCGTTCTGACTTTTAGGGTAGATGTATACCTTGACCTTGTGCACTGTGAGCAACTTGCACTCTCACCTTCGTGGTCAAATCATTGGGTATAGTGAGCTATACCTAACACTGTAGATTTTAAATACGCGTCAAGTGCATACTCTATCTTTTGCCCTCACCCGAATGGTCAGAGCCTTGTCGAAGTTGTCAGTGGATTTTTGGTGATGAGCTAGAGAACATGCCTGCTGAGCTTTCCCACAACATCCTATTTAGTTCAAGAACATAGTAACAGAGGTAATGTTTAGTTACTCTTCAATATAACATCTCAAATTTACTTTATAACAGACACAGGGGTATATTGCACGTGATGATACCCGCAGAGAGATTGTTGTAGCACTTCGGGGCAGGTAAAAGTACACATCGATACGGCAGCATAACAGTTCCTCACTTCTTATTGTTTTCCTGCTTCAGCGTGTCTGTCACAGATATGATAATCGATGCCGGTGTCGTTCTGACACCATTCCATTCGCCTAGTGTCGTGGCTCCCTTGAACACACTAGTTCATGCAGGGTTTCTGAACGGGTACGTCGCTAGTTGTATTTATGCCTTCTTTTTTTGTGATTCTATTATTCGTTCCAGCTGGAATGCGGTCGCAATCATGGTCATACGTGCCGTTGACATGGAACTTCAAGCGCACCCTGGTGCGTAGTCATCCATTGACACTCTCAGTCACCTCCATAGCACATTACTCTCTTTCTTTGCAATCCAGATTACAGCTTGGTCACCAGTGGGCACTCACTTGGTGGAGCTCTTGCCTCAATCGCAGCCATGACTTTGAAGGCCCATTTCCCGTTTTCAAATGTGACAATGTACACATATGGTATGTAGATATCTGAAGATAGTGTGTGTGGTTAGAAGGTGGCTTGAATTCCTAGGTCAACCTCGGACGGGTAACTCGGTCTACGCCCATTGGGTGAACAACGAACTTGGCGTAAGAATAATCCATGCACCATGCATAAATTTGGAGGCTATATCTTTTATCAGGGCAACGTGTTCCGCGTCGTGCACACGTATGATGGCGTTCCTACTGTGCGTATATCTCATCAAATGGCCGCGGTCCTGACCATCATCTTACAACATGATTGACGCGTTGCAAAGATAATACCCACCAGAGAGACGCCCTTCCTCAGAAATCAACCACTGAGCCACAAGTTTCCTCTGGCTAATTACACCTATCGGCATCATGGGTGCGTACCTTGTTGCAGTGTGAAGATGGCGTGCAGGTCCATCGGCGTTAACACTGATTACTTACATCAGTGTGGAGTATTGGCAAAGTCCCGAACCCCCGTCTGAAAACACTACAAGGCACTGTGCCATTGATGGAGAAGATCCCGACTGCTCGTCGTCCATCCGTAGGCTCCGTTGACTGTTGACTCTGTAACCATTCATTGCTGATATTCGTCAATGAACAGCCTCGACTGGTGTCAACGTGGCTCATTGGGCGTACTTTGGTATTTTGGCGATTAGACCATTTTGCACTGCACAGAATGGCCTTGAATGATATACATTACTATTGTTCCATTCACTATGGAAGGTGAGCGGTAGTATTTATAGTTTCGTTTGGAATAGCTGTATTCACCGTTACCATGCTGAGGTACATAGGCGTGGAAGCGCCATGGTCCTCCTGATCAACTGAGAGGTTTGCCTGCAGTGTTAGCTTATTGCTTGCATCCTCGGACTATTTCCTGTCACACTAACCCAGAACTGAGCCCCCACAGCAGTCCCATCACATATGTAGCATATTAGGACTTCTTTCAATTCATTTATCTTGATTTTGTCTCGCCGGCGCCCTCCTGTCACCGCTTCGAAGGAGCACTCTAACTGCGCGGTTGGCTACAGCTTCTTTTCGACGTGGCGCCTTCTGATGCCTCAAAAACGTCAATTTGACGTCCCAACCCACATGCTTCCCTCAGTCTACGTGGTCCGATGGGTGACGCCGTATACAGCCTGAAATCCTATCCTATCATGGCTATGGCAAATGGAGATGGTAAGATCGGGTTGAGGAAGAGAGCTATGTCTTTTTGCATTCCCCCATCTTTTTATCTTTTCCCATTGAAGCCTTGTGGGCACATGCGCTTATGCGTGCTGGGGTCCGCTGACGTGGTAGGTAAATGTGGTCTCATCTCAGGCTTGACATGTCCATCTCCGTTTACGTGGCAAAAAATGTATGCCCGGCAGTGTCCCTCTGGAGTACGCTATAAATATTTTCTATTGAGATGTTTCTCCAGCCGTAAAAACAAATACCCGGGCCTACAGCACTACTTGGCTGAAGTCGCTCTCTGCATTTGATCCCACGGAGCTGACACTCAATTCGAACGGTATCAAGATCCCTGTGCAACAACGCCTGCGTTGTTTAATGATCAATCACCTGTCGTGTGCTCATACCTATGAAAATCACTGCCAACCGCCTGCAGTAGCACGTGCGTATTTGTGCCCGCGGGGATTTCCTCACTAGAACCAAACTTCTCGTGCAGATGTCGCTGCTGGAATTCATGAAACATCTCGTCTGTGATGGTGATAGCGCGATGTTCTCATATTTCTAGGCGCCTTTGAGCTTGTGCATCGGTCCTGCGCAAAGATAGCTGAACACCGTTCGCCATATGGTGCCTTATTCCGTTCGAGGAACTGAGTATTCATATGCTCGTGCGACCAGCCATTCAAACTACTCGCGCCCTTGGCACAGGTCCAAGGACCACTCACCTCCGGAGGAACTGAGTTGAAACATTTCCGTTTCAATGGCTAATTTTCCTAAAGGTCTGTGAACGACCTGAGGTGACGGGTCCGGCGCAAGACCTGGGAAAATGTTGCCAAGTTATCAATAGGAAAGAACTCTATGTGGCAGTAAGGGCACAGTAGTAAATTGGGAGACTTGAGTTGTTGGAAAGTTTGATGCCTGTCCCACATGCCATATTGATTTGTTGATTTCAGAAGTATGCGCCGACCTGGCAAATTCAGGGCACACTGTGCACATGGAAGCAGTGCGATATTTCCGATGTAACATATCCATCTTCACATGGAAGTTTGAATGGATATACACACACAATTAGGGGAACGACAGCGTCTTCCGCACCTTCAATTTTACTTCTGTTTTCCGCCGTCTTATTTGTTGTAGTTTGTTCTCATGGACGTGTTATTTTGACATGATTGCCCTTATGGACTAAGCCCTCGAATTGAGTCACTCTTGTTTTCCCGCTCTGCTTTAAGGAGTACTCTTGCAAAAGTCACCGGAGACTACCCTAATAGTCTCAGAAAAGGCATATTGGCACCAATATCGGTTGGTTTCTTTTTGTAGACTTTGACGAAGCTTCAGCGCCCGCGACACTGCCCAATACCGGCTGGTCAATTACTGTCAACATGTCTCCATTCCCAAAAGGTGTATCCCCTGCATCCTCTGTAGATGAGCAGCCCGCTATTGGACTGATAGGAATGGGTGAGATGGGCCAGATGTATGCCAGGCGACTCTCAGAAGCGGGTTGGAAAAAGTAAGCGACGAACCGTTAGCGTAAGTACTATCTTGAACCAGGGGACCCCATGACCTCTAGAATCAACGTGTGTGATCTTCCGGACAAATTTCATAAGCTGAAAGCTCAGATGCATGGTAAATGACCTCATGATAAGCGGGTCTCGGTGTAATTGTCGGCTAACTTCGAATGCCCAGGGGTCTCGGGAGTGACGGTTTTCCAAGACGGCCACCATGTCTCTCGGGCATCAGACTTTATAATATATTCTGTGGAAGCCGAGTTCATACAGCGTGTTGTATCGGAATATGGTCCATGTCTGTCGTCATGCACTGACTCCATGCTTCGATCAATAATCGTCCAAAATTTCAGCGACCAAAGTAGGGGCGGTAGTTGCAGGACAGACATCGGTAAAGGCACCTGAACGTGAGGCTTTTGAAAAGCACCTGCCTGAGGATGTTCACATTGTGTCTTGCCACTCGTTACACGGCCCAACTGTTTCCCCCGTCGGTCAACCGCTGGTGAGCTCTACAGTCAGCGCAATAATTGACTTGTATAAACAAACTCCTGTAGGTAATAATTAGACACAGAGCACCCGATTGGGCTGTCAACCTTGTGGAAGACATTCTTCGTCCGTTCAAGTCTCGATACGTTTATTTAAGCTACGAAGACCACGACTTGGTGACAGCCAATACCCAGGCTGTCACCCACGCGGCTTTTTTGAGGTGAAATTTGCCATTCAAATTAGTTACGATTGCTCACACACTTTTAAAAGCATGGGCACGGCTTGGCGCAATTCCTCTGCCTATCCCTGGGAAGGCGCGGGCCTCTATGTGTCAGGTATCGAGGTAGTCAAAGTCAACATTACCCTGCGAATCTACGCGAATAAATGGCACGTATATGCCGGACTTGCGATTCTAAATCCCTCCGCCCGCGTCCAGATTGATCAATTCGCAAAAAGCACGACAGAGCTATTCAAGCTTATGCTCTCCGGTGATGCTGAAGCTCTCCGAAAGCGCGTGTACAACGCCCGCGAAAGAGTCTTCCCTAATGGCCACCCCACCACTGGAAAGGCACCCATCCTCCTCTCGGAGGGCCTCCTTGACCAATTTAGTCTCGGAAAAAACACAGACGGCTCCCGCGGTACGCCAAACTCGCACCTCTCTCTGCTCGCTATGGTCGACTGCTGGGCGTCCCTGGGAATCGACCCCCTGGCCCACCTCGAGCTTGCAGGCACGCCCATATTCCGCATGTGGATCGGCGTGGCTGAGTACCTCTTCCGCTCCCCTGCGCGGCTGGACGCGGCGGTGGAGGCAGCGGTCCGAGATGTGATGCATCGCTCAGACGACCTTGAATTCACGCTGGCCGCACGAGGGTGGAGCCAGTGTATCTCGTTTGGAAGCTTTGAGCTGTATGAGAAGCGGTTTGCGGAAACGGCGGGGTTCTTTGAACCGCGGTTTAAGGAGGCGGCGGAAGTGGGGACAAAGATGATACAAGCGATCTCGCAGTCGGTGCCGACAAGTAAGTGAGGTATAGAGGTTGAGGATACGTTGGGTGGGGGGCGATGTTTCTTGTGTATTTATTTATAACTAACGGACTGAAGTTGATAATTTCTTGACAAAGGCCATTTTCGTCAGTCGGCATTATACTTGCAGCTGGTTCTGTGACACGTTTCCTTGGGGATAGAATGAGACTACTGGGTCGTGAGCCATCAGAATTGCGGCGTACCTGTTGGTATCAAAAGCAGTCGTGTGTTCCACCTCGTTCCATTCATAAAAAGAAGTCACAACTTGATGCTGTTCTCCAGGTCCCTCCAAGGCTTCTTCTGTAGAGTGATACGCTCATGCGGCCGCATTCGCAGAGCTTCGAATTCTTCATGTGTTCCCGTGTGGCGTAAATTCAGCCATCACGATGCTCCAGAGTCTTATCAATCTAAATCCAGACACGCACCTGCGATGCGGTGTACGACGCTGGCGGCCATCATCCGGATGCCTGGCGAGTACCACGGCCTGTTGAATACACTGATATTCAAGTGGTTCCACCCCATAGAATCAGACACCTTCCTTACCTGCACATCTCTCGCAGCGACCTGAGGAAGTCCGCCATTTGCTGCTTTTCCTCGTCGGTTTGCGGCTCTGTGAAAACACGCGGGTTCGTGTTCCACGCGTCCCTGATGCGGCCGAATTGCTGGCGGATAGCCCGCATATCGATGAAGAGGGATATGGCGCTTTCGCGGATGGTCCGTGAGTATCGTTGTCTGGCACGATGAGGGTCTAAGCCCAGAGACACGTATACACATTGAAAGTCCACCCCCGTACTTGCGCAAATTCCTGGAGATCACGCTCCATCTGCCGCACCTCCTCCGACACCTCTGAGCTCACGAGGATGCTCGGCTGCTTGTCAAATGTCCGCTTGATGGTGGCCAGTCGTCTGTAGATGATCAACGTCGTGATCATATCGAGGCTGAGCTCGCCGAGGGCCTTTAAAGCCTTTCCTGACAGTGCTCCGGGCCCCCATACGGTGGAACGTGTGGTGTGGGTAAGGTCGGATTCAGTAAGAATAGACGCGGTCTCGGTTATGGGTGGCACGGTGGTCCTCTGGGGCGTCAGGTTGACGATAGCGGGCGCATAAGAGTCCATGATGATGCAGTCGCACTTCCTTGCCGTCTTTATATCTACTCGCCCAATTATCCGAATTGAGGCGCCAGCTGCATGCACCGCCAAAGTGCCAAGCGACTGGAACACCTGTCTCTCACGCATGCTGTAGGCACAGCATCCCATGGGGGGCGCAGCCAGACTGTATTCATTTATTTGAGATAGCGACGAGGGTACATGACAGCGAGAAAAGAGAAAAAAAAAAGAAAAGCAAAAACAAAAAGCTTTTTATGATAACCATAGTAGAACTGGAGAGGGGGGGAAGCTTCATGTCTCAAAATGCCCCCTGCGATTTGGTTTGTAAAGTTCAGTGTCAATATCAAGTATCGCGTCCCAGAACCCGGCATCCAACCCCCGATGACGTGCCGTAGGTGTCCCAGGTATGGGGGCGAGTTTTAGAAACGGCAAAACGCCGAGGATCCATTTGCGGAAGGCATGAAGGGGGGAAGTGAGAGGCACGCGTGTGACGGTCTGCGAGGGTATGGTGTCGAATTGGAGCTGGGTCCGAGACGCGGAGGAAGGCTGGGCGTCGGCGTCGTGCGGTGTTGTTGTTGTCGTGCTGGCGGCGACGGCGGCGTTGGCAGCCATGCGGCGTTTTTGCAGTTCAACGATGAGGGTTTCGAGTATCATGAGGCCATCGCAGGAGCGAGTGGTCACCTCCTCTGCATTCCTAAAATGCTTACAAGGTCAGCTCCCTCTTGCTCGCCCGCGCGGTTCACACCGGTGGGAACTTGCCTCTGCATCGCCACGTAGGATATGACACTATCAAGCTTGTCGTTGAGGCGGTTCACAACGTCAACGTGCGGCTGCAAATCAGCATAATATTGCTCCATCAAGAGCACAACAGATGCTTCGGTGTGTCCCCGTGTGAGCAAAACAGGAGCCTGCTAAATTGCCTATATATAGATAGGAATACGCACCGGTGTAGCCGTACCACCACCACGCACTGGGAGCATCGGCCTTCCTGCCTTCCATGAAGCACTCGAGCATCTTCTCTGCAGTGTCCACGCAGACGCCTCTCGCGCGCGCTTCACGAAAGTCGGCGACGAGAAAGCCGCGGTGGATCTGGATGGCCCGATTGTCCAGCTCCAGCACATGTCCGATGCGTGCCCACTAGCAGTTTTGTACATTCAGTGGATGTGCAAGTGGAGTTGGCAGCGATGAGCATCATGACCGCACCTGCACTTGCTTGTACTCGCACTCCATGGCTTCTTCCTTGGATATGAGACACGGGGGCTCGAGAGTGATGGTAGCGTTGACGGCTAGTTCATGCTCATAAAAGAGACGCGCCACATCTTGAGGCCCGCCGCGATGCGCCATGTGCAGGCCATCGCACTAACAGCAAAACCAACGTCAACCAGCCAGTCCCCATCTAGATCACGACTCCACCCACCAATTCCCGCACTCTCTCCGCCTGGTGAAGCTTGGCGAGGAACATGGACGACAGCTGGATATCGCAGGGAAAAAAACGACGTCAAGCCATGGCACCCTGTACGAAAAAAATCACCCACCGAGAACGACTTTCTCGGTTTGGGCCGGAACACCATGCCGTCGCTCATGTGGATCCAGTCCAGGTTGGCGGGGGGCGCCGTCGTAAAGTGGATGGTGTTTACCAGATACGTCTGGCCCATGGGCACGGAAAACCGCCAGTCGAGATACACGATATTGTACCATATGCGACGCCACAGCTGGTGGTTCCAGAGGGCCCAAGTGAGCAGATCAGTGTGTGTCTTGTGAGTGGCAGACACGTACCTCGCGTCTGTATAACCCCGGAGGCGGAATTTCACCTACCTTGTCATCCACCACGTTGCTCAGCCCAATGCTCGTGGCCAAGCGTATCGCCATGGCCAGAATAGGCGCCTGATGAAACCATCTACACGCGCAAGTCAGACTACAACAATACAAAACGGGCAAGCACACATCACGCGCCCTTTCGGATCGAGACTGATGGAGCGGTATGAGAGGAGGATGCTAGGGGAGGAGCGTCGTGAGCGTAGACAAGGGGAGAGGCTGAGCGCCAGCAAGTGACATACAGCGTCTGTACGACCTCCACCGTAACGGCATGCGAAAAATTATCAAGGGCGAGGGCCCGCTCGGATGCGATCCATAGCTGCGTGCACAACAGCCGCCAGTGCTCCGTGTCGCTCACAATACCGTATGACTAGACCAGCGCGTCAGCCACGTGATGGCTCCCCAGCCAAGACACAACCAGGATAAAAAAGAAGAAAAAAAGAAGGGTTTAAAATAATTGTAGAATGATTGTCGGTAATCAACTGCGACTGAAAACCCAAAAATGCGTCAAGCCAAATGACCCACCTTTGCGATGGCAGGCTGCATCGTCGACAGTCCGTGGCTCATCACGATAAGCAGCAACGCGAGCCACGCGACCGGCGTAGACTCTACCCTCAACGCGTGCGTCTTGAACACCCAAAACGTGTCGTACATTTGCTTAAACGACCCGGGATGCAACACGCAATGCTGCCATTCCAGCCTCTCCACCTGCACAAAAAAACCAACCCAACACCATCATCAGCACACTCAAATGCGAAGAAAACAAACCAATCCCCCCCCCAAAAAAAAACGCACATAACTGGTCCACATGTGATCACAGCTATCCCGCTCCGGAAGCAGCCCCACAAGCACCTCCAGCTCGCGCTGCACATCCACATGCATCGCCCCCGCATCGGCACGCTGCTTATTCCCCCCCGACAGCGCCACGCTCGTCATCTGCTCCCAGTCCGCGTCCGAGAGCGGGAACGTCGTCCCCGAGAGGTGCCCCGTCGCCATGTGCTGGCGCAGGGCCTCGGGCAGCAGCCGCAGCATCGGCTGTGCCCCAGGGGGTGTGCCCGCCTTCGTGGGCCGTGCTCCAGGCAGCCTGCCCGTCGGATTGCGCGCCCTAAATGGCTTCATCGTGGTCGAAGAGGGTAACACCTTGCGGTGTCGCGGCGGTGTGGAACGCGGCGGTGTGGAAGACGGCAGCATGGAACGTGGCGGCATGGAAGGCGGCGGAACCGAGGGCGGCCGCACCGGCGCCGGCGCCAGCGTCGTCGCACCAGAGGGGTAAGGCGAGGGCCTCAGCACCCTATATTTCTTCTGCTCCGCGTCACGGTCTTTCTCGCTCGCGTGTTCGGCTTTGGGCGGCAGCGTCTGCGCGGTGGCGGCGGCGGCACTTGTGGGAGGGTGGCCTCCGGCGTCGCCGGGTGGACGCGTGCCGTGGGCGGGATGGGGCGCGTCTGGGTGTGGGGTGTCGTGATGCGGTGGCGGTGGCGGCGGCAGTGCACCGGGGGACGCGGAGGGATAGTGCCCGGCGTCGACGGCGGCGCTGGGAGTGAGCTTGTAGAGAATCCGCTCCACCTGCGCCAGACGCGTCTGCAAGGCCTCGAATTCCGCGCGCGTCGGGTGCGGAGATCTGCTGGGACGGAGGGGAAACGTAAGAGGTGAGCAGAGGGATCAACGGTCCGCGCCACACATGATGATCATACAGACATCAAATCGGGTGCCACGCACTTGCAATTGTTCCGTTCGCCACGCTGCACACATTGCATGCACGGCTGCGCACGGTCGCATCGGATCTTGCGTCGCTTGCATTCTGCCCCGTCGCCGGCGTCAGATACCTTCGGGAGTCTACAACGGGCCAAACGACACGACATGCGCTTACCGGCACAGCTCAACGGCACCCGCGACCTCCCCCGCTTCTTCGGCCGCTTCCCGTCCCGCTCCCCGCCCCAGTCCTCGCCCTCCACCTCGCCCCCGGGCACGTCTGCGCTCCCCGCCTCGCCCCCCTCGTCGTACTCTGCTTCCTCGCCCGCGTAGAGCCAGGGCGAGCGGGGATCCTGCACTCGCGACGCGGGCGCCGCATGCGGTGCGTGCGTGTGTACCTGTACTTGTGCCTGTGCCTGTGCCTGTGCGCTGCAAGCGGGAGCCTGAGCCTGAGCCTGAGCCTGCAGCGGCGGCGGCGGCGGTGGCGGTGGCGGTGGCGCACGCTGGATGGCTCGACCCTCCCCCGCGCCGTGCATTTGAGCCTCTGCAGGACCCGACGACTGCGGCGGCGGCGGCGGCGGCAGTGGCTTGCTCTCGCTCCCCGCATCCAGATACCGATCCCATCCACGCGGCATGGGCCCGGACGCTCCCGGACGCGCCGCCCCGGACGCACGTCCACGCCCCACCGCTGCTTCAGAGCCTGCCGCCACCGCCGCTGTCCCTGTCCCTGGCCCTGTCGATCCTCTGCCCATCCCCGCGGCCGATCCCGATCCCGACACCGACACCGATTCCGACACCGCTCCCCACGCCAATCCCGATCCCGATCCCGCCCCCGATCCCGAGGGCGAACCAGCGTATCCCGGCCCTGATCTCCACTCGCCGCCTCCTGTCGATCCTCCTCCTCCTCCTCCCTGCGACCCTGGTGATCCGCGTGCGTCAGAGGCATCGCGGTTGTCGACGTTGTTGGTGTCGGGGCCGAACAGCTGCCCTGGGTGAGGAGGAGAAGAGTAGGTGTGTGGGTAGGGCGATGTGGGGACGTGTGGCGGCGCGCGTACATGGCGATGATGGGCCGGGTTCTGCACCACGGGCGACACGCCTTCGCTCGACGTATAAGGCACGCGCGAGCCCGACGACGGCGCACTCGAACGCGCGGCCGCGTTCAAGGACGCGCCGGAATGCAGCAGCACGGCTGCCGCGTGCAATGGGAGAGGCTGCACGACACTGCGCGTGGTGGACGCGGCATCCTTGATGTTCAGGGACGGCTGGCGATAGTATGACCCGCGTGGCGGCTGCTGCGAATACGCCCGCAAGGGTACAGAGGACAATGTCGGCGACACGGACGCAGACCCCGACGCGGACCCCGACGGCGGGCCGCCGCCACCCGTGCCTGGCGCTGCTTCCCTCCCCTGGCGTGTTCCCTTCTCCTTGTCCCGCTCCACGGCGCGTATGGACAGCTGGCGCTGAAACTCGAGCGAGTGCGGGTTCGTGGGGGTGGTGGTGTCTGCCCAGGGTCGTCCGCGTTTGCGCGAGGAGGGCGGCGTGGGTGTCGGCACAGATGCAGGTGTCACGGGTGCCGTCGTCGTCGCCGCCACCGCCACCGCCACCGCCACCGCCACCGTCCCATTTCCCGCGCCTGGCTCTGTACGCGTGTCTCGATCGCGCGGTGTGGCGGGCGTGCTCCTCCCCTCGCGCGTCACTTGGCCGTCCCCCGCACATGTGCCGGTGCTCGTGCTCATGCTGGTGCCCACAAGCCGACGCTGATGGTGTGGCAAGGAGGATGCAGGCGAGCGTGAGCGCGATGGCGGGCGCGCGGTAGGAGAGGGGAGTCGTGCGCGTGAGCGAGACCGCGACCGGGAGCGTGCACGCCACTCTGCGCGCGGGCGGGGCGTCGGTGTGGGTGCGGGTGTGTCGTGTGTCTGTGGCGGACGACGAGAGCGTGTTAGTGACCTGAGGAGTGGCGGCAATCCTGCTTACCCGTTCCTGCTGGTGAGTCTCATATGCCGCTTCCCGTCCTCGACTCTGCTGATACTGATGTTGATGGGAATAGCCATCCAGCCTCCGTCGCTTGACACGTGGTTCCTCTCTACTCACGCGCCGTTCCGAGTGCGTCGTCGTCGTGTCGTGCGCGTGCACGTGGACCGCCTCCTCATCAGACACCAACTCGTCCTCCTCCTCGTCCTCCTCACTCGACGATCCCCGACGGCTGCCCGGCCCGTCTAGAGACACGAGCACCGTCAGCAACGCCACCAGCGTACGCGCGCGCACACTTACCTGTACCGCGATCGGGCACTGCGAGGTCGTCCTCTGCGTCGTCAGCGTCCGAGTCGGCGTCGGAGGAACGCGACGACGACATGAGGTAGGGCGGCGCGCGCGTGAAGGACGCGCGACGCAACATGCCTGGTGGCGGGAGCCTGAACATGACGAGACAAGGCCCTCCTGGCGCACGGAAGATATATAGCCGCAAACAGCAGCGAAACCAAGTGTAAACAATCTAATGTGATATGCGCGCGCGCGCGTGCGGGGGAGGGTTGAATCTGGGGGTGGGACATTTATATATGGGTGATCCGAATTCAGCAGAAACACCATCACAAGCGAGAAGTTTATTTCTCTGTTTTGTTCTGTCTGTCGTGTTCGTTGGACTCTCCATGCATCGCCGTGTTTCCCCGCGGGGCGCGGCCATCGCCGCGGTGCCTCGCACGTGTCGCCACCCATGCGCGCCTACCGGCGTGCTTCTCGCCATTACACGTGTCATGTGTGGCGTCGCACGTCTGGAACACCGGCTGGCTCTCTCCTAAATGTTCCGCCCACACACACCCACCCGTCTTAACACCGCCCGTCTCGGACGCGATGTACACGGAATCATCCAAAAAGTCAATGATGGATCATCAGGCGGCCTTCCCCCTTGCGCGCTCGCCAACGTGCTGCTGCCCTCTCAGCCTCGGGTGTCTCACTCGGCCATCCCTCGCTCGCGCGGAGGCTGCTCCGAGAACACTTCCGAGACCAGAAAATGCGCTCCGTCTTGGGCCACCGCAGCAGCACAGATCCCTCGGGCAAACGCCAGCTCGCGCCATCTCTCTTTCAACACCCCCCTGGCTTTTCTCCGTCCTTAACCGCAGAATTCTCGCCATTTATGGAATGTGCGCGGCTAAGCGTCCGGCGCTCAAGGGCCCCTCCCGAAGGCGGACTCATGCTGATTCGCTTCCTTTTCCTTTTCCTGTCGCGTGCACCAGACAAGAGCACACGGTCAAAACAGGTGGCGTGGGTGCACTTGGCCTTTTTTTCTCACGCTATTGCTTTCCTTTGTTAACGTTTTTTTTCTTCTTCTCTTCTTTCGCATGCGCCGAATTGACGCGGAACCCGCGTATTATTCAAGCGATTTTGTTGGCGAGAAGCGTTTCATCTACGGTGTTCAAAAGATGATGCGACGGAGTTCATGTCCGATGGACGTCTTGTTTCGGGTTTTAATGGTTATGTCATGATGGCTGGATTCTGATGCCCGGACGGGAGGATGTGTCATATGCACAAGGGGCACGTCACGGTCCATTCAAATGTTTTTGCGAGTCTCAATGCTTGTGTATCCGACATGTCCGACGGGCCGACCGCACTTGAATCATGCTAACAAGCGGCACACACCCATCCCCCGCCCCTCTCTCGCAGACGCTCTGATTTCGATGAACATCGCGTATCATCGTTTTGAACTCGGGAGAGGCAACGCATTTGCCCCAATGTGGGACGCGTTCAAACGCTTAATGCCCGCATCCGACATGTCCGGCCAATTCAAAAAAGTGGCGAGCCGACCTCACCTGCATCAAGCCAACAAGCGGGGACACGCCATCACATGTCGTCGTTTAAACTCTGGAAGCAAAGCACTCGTCCCAACGCAGGCAGGCGTCGAAACAGTGTTAGGGTGTAGGTATAGGTATGCACCATCTTCATCATCTACACCTTTACCCCGTTCCGTCCGCGCGTTCCACGTCGGCCGCATGCCTACAACCCCGCATCATCACGCTACGGGCAGTACAATACATACATACTGTATATAACCCCTCTAAGATACAAACTATATAGAGTACGCCCAATATCACCCATCCTATGGACCCGGCACCATCTAATACACCTCGCTAGCGCTCACGACGGCGGCACTTGACCCGGGTCCGAATTCGAATCTGGATCCAGACGCGCAAGCGTCGGACCTTTATATACTTGTAGTCCGTCCCCTATACCTGTGCAAGGGCGTTGAGCTTTTGGGAAGCGAAGAATCGTCGGAAACGCGACGGTCTTTTTTTTTTTTGGGGCTCTGCCGTATAGTCTTCGTCTTTTCAGGCTGGAACCTAACCAAAAAACACACTGTTTAACTCTTCCCCTCCCCCCTCCCTATTCAAAGGAACCGAGGCACCGCCACCCACCACCACCCACCACCACCAATCGAGTCTAACTAACACGCCGTGATAAGTACATCAGTAGCCTATTATGTATATATCATATACAGAGCGCTGGGCACCATGATGACGATGATGCGCTGAATTACTGCCAGCCAACGGCAGCCCCGTCCGTCCCCGTCCCCGTCCCCTCCTTTAGGCAATGCTGCTGACTTAGCCAGCCACACCGTACCGAGGCGCGTGTTTCTGCAAGCGCCTTGGCGTGCTTCGGGGGTTATTTGGTTGCGGCTGCGGCTGCGGCTAACGGATACGAGAGGGGGGGGGTTGGTGCTTTTTTTTCGGCGTCTGGAAGCAAACACACTTTATGGTTCAAAGTTGTGGGGTGTTTTCTTCCTCTTCCGCGACGAGCGAGCGAGCGCGGAATTGTGCGAAGGTGTGTCGGCAGGCCGTTGGGGATGTTGGTGGGGTGTTTCGTCGATCGGTACTATTACCACTACCGCCACTACGGCTACCACTACGGCCTTTACCACCTTTACCACCACTAGGCAGCCCAAAAGCAAAGCGTCCGGTTCGGGCGCCACGTCTAACCCTTTTTCAATTCGGCTCTTCGGCACATTAATCCCTTTCCGAGTCTTTGACCGATACCGACGCCAAAAAAAAAAAAAAAAGGAAAGGAAAATTACTTTCCTCTCTTCTGCTTCCATCATCAGGCTCAACACATCTTCCTCGCACCACCACAAAAAGCGGAGCACTCGTAGATGACTCCGAGACACAACCCAACTGCCCTCGGCGCCCCTCGGCCTCCCTATGCATGCATTCGGATCTCCGGAACCCACTCTCATCGGACCCTACTCTCATCGGACTTCGCCATCGGTATGAGGGGATTTTCCATCAAAGAAGGCTTTTAGACGTGGGGTTTTATTGACCTCCTGGGTGGGTTGGTACTATACTCGGCGAGCGTCTCGCGCATAACGCGTCATATCAGACGGAAGGTTAATTAGAGTGATTTACATACTGTAAAGGGGGGGAGGGGGTTGTGATGGCAGATGTTAGGTGGTGGGGCATGTCGGTGTTCGACCTTGCAGGCTGTGTTTCTGGCTGCTGTGTTCTGGCTGCTGTGTTTTGCATGAATGAGACATGTGCACCCACCTAATGGCGGGGGAGATACACTCGAGGTGGGACTTGACGGCATGCGCACGTGATAACAACTTAGGCAGGCGGAGACTGGAGTTCAGCAGAAAGAGCGTGAACTCCAGTAAGCGCTAGAAAATTGTTTATGGCCTGCCGAGTCGTGGACCCATAGGAGTCCACGTTGAGGGCGAGTCGTATGATCTTCGTCACGTGATTGGCTGGCTGCTCTCAATGCCGTATTACAAATATGCTCACACGGCCAATTTCTGTTATAGAGGCACAGGCACCAAAACGGAGAACGGAATGCCCAATGCATGCAATATCATCATCAAGCATCGCCGGCCAGATACCTACTATATATACCCGTGCACATGGTTTGTGCCCGGCAGAGCCACTGGCGAGCGCTCACAGGGCAGTCCAACCCCGTACATCGGCCCAGTGCATGGGTTAGAATAATCATGCAAGCACAAGACCCTGACGCCGAATTCTGCGACAAAGTGCTCTACCAACAACAACAACTGGATCGTACACGTCAACTACAAATGTCTCATGGATGACATCACTTGTTTCCTATGCCACCTGCATCCTCTGTCTCAAATGGCGCATCTCCTACCCTATCTTACCCTCCCCGCCTTCCTCTGTCATGCCTCCCACACTCTCTAGGACTCGGCCTCTCTCCCTTCACTCTACCTCCCCCGCCTCTTCCTCCTCCGGACTCTGCTCCACCTCACACACCTCCATCCACCCTGCGGATAGTCCCTGTATCTTATGCGTTGGACGACCAACCTGATTCAGAGCCGCCAATTCTGATATCTTCTAGATGAAGTGAGATAAATCATAACAGCAGCGTGCCTTTTGTAGTCTCGTTCACAAAAGAGTCGCTCTTACTGCTCATTGTTAAAAGCTATCAATAGTACGGATTCACTCAACACTGGCACTGGCACGAAGAGCATGAAGACATACCTGGCAACCTCATCATTGTGTCAATACAAACAGAATGTGTGGGGCCGACACGGAAGGCTCTGTAGGGGTTTCTCCGCTGCTACAGACCTATGCGACACATGGATTTGTGGGGTGTGGAGCACACAACTCCCTATTGACGCTTAAAATACATGAGTGGCAAGTGGGTTCAAATCAACAATTTAAGAAACTTCAGTCTACGCTTCAAGCTGGAGCTCAGGTTGTGAGTGATCTTGAAGGATCAAGAGATGGGCGACTTTTAATGATTCAAGATCAGAAGGTGCATATTTGCGTGCTTTATCACTAATTGCATGGGTGGGCTTGCGTGACTCCCATGATGCTTTCTAGGGCCCAATCTTGCCAATACCTTCGCGTCAGGCCTGCGTAAAATCATGAAGCTCAACGTACACCACTCAGCTATTACAACGTTCAGGTTGAGGCGCTCTCAACTAAACGTATCAAAGGCATATGCTTTCCTCGTCCCTTCCCCTGATGATGACAATCACGCCCAATATTATCGCCCACTAAGCTTTCCCAAAAATTTCACGCAGCTGTTTTGCCAAGGCGCGCCTCATACCTGTGAGCATGATTATCATGATCCTGACAATTGTCGGAGATACATTTTCAGGGGATGACAGTACATTGCTCCGCCATGGATGGTAGTATACAATGTGCATATTTTGTGAGGAAAACGCAAGCGCCATCTCAGCCTTCCTCTCCATGACGGCACGCAGTCTACAGGGGCCAGCAGGGTGTGAACGTTAAATGTGATAACGACAGGACAATGTGCCCATTCCCAATTAAGGTGAGAAGCAAACTGAGGTGAAAACCCCGTGGCACTGCTCTCGATCGTCCAACTGGGCTGTTCAACAGCCAAGGTCCCCTGTGCCAATGGGGTAAAACGAGGAAACGGCCTGGATGATCGGGTTTTCATTTCACAAGGATCCCCATGGGAGAATCTGTGAAAGCAGGATCTTAGTAGCTGACCTCACTTCGTCTGCATCTTGCCTTCAAGGATGTGATGCGTCTTCCACATTACAGACCAATATCATAATCTGTGGTCGTAATCTTGAGTGAAGTAGTATTATGCGGTCTCCATTGTTAGCATAGGCTGCCATATTGGGTCATACCACGCATCGCAGGGCAGGATCTAGGATCTCCCTTTTTTAGACACGTATGCAGATAGGTGCACTCGCAAGACTCAATTTCCGCCGCTTGACGTCATAACGAAGCTCCAATCAAGCGAGTCATCTGGTCTCAATTAGGCAATTCTGTGAATTAAAGGTTTCAACGCATTCGCCACGCCGTAAACTATATAAGCACAATGAGCCATAAGGCGGTTGGTCTACATCGTGTCTGGAAAGAATAGCACAGCCTGTGAACCGACCGCGAAGCGTGGCTGCGTATATATAAAAGGTAGGGTCCCCCAAGACCTTTCCCCCATCGCAATCCTCTGACCAAGTCTCAGAACGAGATGGCAGCCTCCAACACTGCACTGGCCACAGAAGAATGCTATTTCCCAGACGACAACCAGATACAAAGCACAGTGAGTGTTTGAACTATGTCTGGGAATATACCACTTAAAAAAAATTGTATAGGAGGAGCTCAACTCGTTCATGTTGAGCCCATTTGGCACTCACCAAGCGTCAGTGTTTAATGTTGTACGTGAGCATAGAGTAGGATCTGATATCAGTGCATATCAGGGCTACACTCCCCACTCAGGAGTCATCGGACGGGGCGAGTCCTATGGGGTTCAATGCACCGATGGGCCTGGGAGAGCGATGGGCGAGCCAGCCCGGAATGGCAAATGAGATGATGGGGGAAACGGCCGCTCTGGGGCTGGGAAATGTTGGATACCCTGTAACGTCTAATTCCTCAGATGCAGCATCTCTGTGGACATACCCAGCGACGGGTCATCTGCAAGATGCGACCGCCCCATGGCCGTACCAGACAACAGGTATCGTGCCAAGTGCTCCCCCAGGCCTGTTTCAGTGCATGGCATATGGGCATATACAGCCCGCACAATATACTTGGGATGGTGGACAAGGAAGGTGTGTAACATTGACCTGATGAACTTGCGGAGAATAGTGCCAACGCAGCAGACAGTTCCACCATCAACAGATATCATGACATTCACAACCAGGGGACGGTGTGGAACGCCACGACCTCCCTACAGCCGGCGAATAATAGATACATGCTGGAGGGTGGAATCCCAGCTGCATCGTCACTGGCCGCTTCAGTACAGGATGGACCTACGATAGGACCACCACCGGCTACAGCACCTCCGGGACCATCATCAGCCACAACGACCCCAGGACCATCAGCACACACCTCTTCGCCAGGACCATCGCAGGATGGATCATCGGCAACCGCGGCTCAAAATCGTCCATGGCGTCGCAAGTCACGTAAATGTGACTTTGTCAGTGCAGGCGGCAAGGTGTGTGGGCGTGTCATGTCGCGCAACTTTGACCGTCACTGGGTGGCACATGGTCTCGCTGAACTGGAGGCAGTCCAACGGGGAAAACTATCGATGCAGGACGCCACGATTGTGAAATCGTCGCAATGCCAGGAATTGCTTGAACATCACAAAATCACTTGTCCTCTCGGCTGCGCGGATCATGGGATGCACCTGCTTACCTTCACGAGGAAGGAGCATCTCCTCCGCCACCTGAGAGATAACTGTCAGCGGTCGCACTCCATGGAAGAAATTTCACAGCTGTTGAAAGAGGCCGTAACGATGACTGGGTGGAACCAGACTGTGAGGAAGCTTCGTCGACTAGGGGAGCATGCAGAGCACAGCCGCTCAGTTGAAGATGTTTGAAAGCGCTGTCGGGACATTTTTAAACAATGTCAGCGGAGGAATTGGCAGATCGATGGGGGTGTTGAACGAATGTGGGGATGTTGACACCATTGCAATCGGCAGTTGCTGCCATGACCTCCTAGGCCGAGGCATTGCAATCTGATGATGCAAGCCAATTTCCAATGTTACAATGTTACAATACATTTGTACCCCTGCGCGTTGTGCGCCAGAATTCGGCTTGTAGCACGGGATTGATTGACGCAATGATATATCGAGCTGTTATGGTGTTTAGATTGTAGACAATGCCCACATTTGAGCCAGTCGACTGCGGTCTTAGATACGGATAGGTAAGAAGCACATGCGTTTACACAAACTGCTCTACGGCCTATACCGTCCATACTCAGAGCGCATCATTCCTTGTGACATTGACCGGCTTGGACACGACACGAGTAAAACATCCTGCCAAAGAAAATGTATGATCCCTTGTGTACCAACCACCCCTTCCGTGCTGCTCGGTGGCATGAAATATTCTCTCTCCTTTGTGTTCTATCAGGGAGTGATACGAGCCGTCAAGTGGAATATCATTCTTATTTTCACTCTCGATTTTTGTGATGTTGGTCTAGGACATCTTGTGTCGCATCCGAGTCGTTGCCTCAACCACATGGAATTCTTTATGATCTGCTTATGGTGTCAAGAACGTTCCCCAACGGTGGATACAAATGGATACCTTACATCTACCAGTCTGTATTTACTAATGAGCTCTATGTGTACCCTAGTATCACCATCAAGCTGACAATGGAGTTTATGGGAGTGCAGGGCCCTTGCGGCAACTGTGATTCGAGGAAGTCCGAAAAGATTTTGCGACGACATGGGTTCGCAGGGAAACGCATCTAGCATAAACACTGGTAACCCAACTGGACCGAGGTACAATGAACAAATTACGCTGTACATGATAGCGATGCACAACTCACCCCCCTCCCTCTCTCTCCCTCTGTAAGACCCCGACGCCGAATTCCGCGACGAAGTGTTCTCCTTTGGCCCCACCAACAAGCACTGGATCATAGACGTCAACTACAAACATCTCATGGACGACATCACCCTTTCCCATGCCACCCGCATCCTCTTGTCCATAAAATGGCACATCTCCTCCCCTATCTCCCTCCCCCACCTTGCTCTAACATGCCTCCCACACTCTCTAGGGCTTTACCTCTCCCCTTCACTCTACTTTCTGCACCTCCTCCGGACCCTCCTCCACCTCACACCTCCACCCACCTGCTGCAGCCCCAGCTACTCCAAGTACCTCATAGATGTCATCTCCCACAAGCAGCATTCTCTGCTGGGCTTATATCCACCACATTTCACAGCGCGAGTCCTGCATGGCCCAAATGCGATAGCCCGGCAACGACTGTAGGGGAAAGTGAGGGAGGGTGGGGGAGGTCGCTAGAAAGTTTTCAAATGTATATGTAGGATAGGAATACCATCCTGTGTCATCTGCCTGTACTTTACATAAAGCACTATAAGACTAAGGAATTCTTTAATGTACCACCAGCTCTAGTACAGCCCAATGGGATTGATTGTGTTGAGGATTGCTGGGAGATCATGGCAACCTCGGCCTGCCAACGCAATAGACCGATGGCCGCAATGGTTGCCTGGGAACGCGCATTGGATTACTATGCAAAATCTTTAGTTCGCTATAAGTACACACATGTATGAATAATACAGAATAAATTGTACTATCTCTATAGGTTATGGGCCCTGCTGCCTAACCTTGTACCTGCATCCAGCACCATAACATGAAGACATCAATCCATGGTGGAACACACCAATGTCTATCACATCTACCTGCTTAAAGGTGCAGAAAATTATGTGGTCTGGAAGATAAAAATGATTGATATATTAATGGACCAAGGTTTGTGGGAATACATCAAACAGGGGATGTTACTGTCAAGATTGAATTTCAGCTGATGAGATAGATTCTAAGCCAGCGAATGCTTCTAGAGTTAAAGCAAATAATGTTAGTATGGCTCTGAATGTGAAAGCTTACAGTCAGGATAGATGTATCCAAGGTAACCTGGTTATATGCAGGAATGTACCTTTGTGTAAGTACCCAAGGTACTTACTTACTATAGCATATAATTATAATTAATGTATGCAGCATTCCATTAAGGAACGCTGTCTTCTTGGTAGATGTATGCACCCATAGGGTGTGTACGTATAGTTATTATGTAAGCCAGTGGACCCAAGTACACATGTGGGTCCACATATAGTAGACAGACCTTAGTAAACAACCACACTGTACAGCACATTGCACAACCAATATACTTGGTTGAGTTCTGTGTAGCAGTGTGAACTAAGACATCTGTTAAGGTCTGGGACAACTTGGGGTTCAATGGAAAAGGGCCAGAGTTTGGCTGCTAGTAAAGAGGGAGATGGGACTTTACTGTTCCAGTTCAACTGGAGACAGAGTGGGAGCAATAGTATTGAGTCAGATTGAGTGGACTTGGCTTCAACTTGTGTGTTGCACCCCCTCAGATTGTCAGTCCAATATTTTGGAGTTCAGAGTATGGAGTTGGATCAGGGATCCAGAGTTCAACTTGTCAAGAAGGTACTTGTCAAGAAGCTAGCAACCAAGAAGTTAATGGGGCGAATCTTAGTCGATATACGAACTACTGTAATAGACAGAGAGTAGCCCATATAAGTATGTGGAGAATTGAATGCTAAAACTAAAACAATAAGACAATAAGATGGATATGGAGTACAACATGAAAAGGAGTTTGGAGTTTGGACCCAAATCCAAACTGAAACTAAACAATATAAAAGAAGGAGGTTTGTTGTAACCCATAAGAAGAAACTACTTATAAAGAGAACAATAATGGAGTTTGGGGTTGATGGAGGTGGAGTTGATGGAGATGGAGTTGATGGAGGTGGAGTTGATGGAGGTGGAGTTGATGGAGGTGGAGGTCTGGAGTTCAGACTTGATGTTACAGGATGTAACAGTATCTCCCTTCTAGATTGAGCCCATGAGATCTTAGTCAGCATCATGGGAATTGGCAGTATATGTGTTTGAATTGGTGCACGAGGCTAGCCAAATTATTAAATGCATGTCACCTCTCTCCTTATCTCTTACCACCATCTGATATGCCCTCTGCCGAAGAACTTTGCCAGTAATGCGCTGCATTGGATAAGTCGATCACAGAGGCTGACACTGTAGAGAAAAAGAAGGTGGAAGAGGAAAAGAGGATTGTGAGAGAGGTAGCAGCTTGTGAGAGGGCTGCTGAAGCAGCTCGGGTTAGGGCAGAGGCCATGAGGAAAAAGGGCCTTAAAGAGGGTAGTTGCAAAGGCAAGGAGGTGGCCAAGGATCTGGATGAAGAGTCCAAATTGGACCTCATATGTGATACATGCATCAAGCACGACGACATGTGCAAGTGGGCAACGGTGAGTGGAATAGTGGCTGGATGTTGAAATATCATACTGATTATTACTTTGTATTTCCTAGACCAGAAAAGCATGCTCCTGCCTTGCATGCCAGTCAAACCAGCTGAAATGTGAGGTAAAGGGTAGTGCTCCTCCTTGATGGAAACATGATTGCAAGGAGGGCAGCAGCATGGTGGATCGTTCTCCCAAACGACGATGGACTAGGGCCATAAGTACAGGTCCTGCCATGGAGAGCATTCCTCCTGCATTGGTCGAAGCCATGCAGGATGTCAGTATTAATGTGGCTGCAGTGGCCTGTTGATTGATTGAGGTTTCTGAGCACACCGAAAGGATGAATGTGGCTCTCCAGGGCATTGAGACCTATATGGGTGAGCTTGTGGGGATGTTCCATCATTATATAACAGGACAGAGGTGGGGTCCTCTCCAATGTTATTCAAACATGCTGGAATTTGGGGGAGAAAGGAGGAGAGGGGGATTAGAGGGGACAGGGGAGTAACAGGAGCATATAGGAGGCTCAGGAGGTTTGGAGGGGAGAAGGGGGTAAAGGAGGATGGTTATAGGAATGGAATAGGGAACAGGAGAAGCCCCTGTGAGTTCTAGAACTTCCTGGACATTATTTCGCTTTTATTTTCATCATTTCATTATCATGGACACTTCCCCTCATCATCATCTCATCATCCATCCCATCATTGACTCAGGACATTCATGAATGACTTCATTCATTCATAGGACTTAGTATCATATATAAATCATGTCTGTAATGCACTTGAAAAGATAGAGTAATTATCTCTCACATATTCTGTCTGTGTGTCTGAATCTATTTGTATCTGGAATAACTCCAGAACAAACGCATATTTCTATTATATTTTGCATATTCTATTAGAATATTGCATATCCCACTCGAATCTCGAATTATGAAGCCATACAATCACTGGCTACATTCTTATTAAGCATTTACTTCAAATCAAATCACCTACTCCTGCTACCTGCTGAATTAGCTTGTATCCAGACGAGGACTTATCCAAATCACTCCAAACTTCACACAAAGATACTATTCAAGCTTGTTTCTCACAAGACTGCACATACATTGTGTTCCCATCACTGCTCCATTTTCTATTTGACTTCTACTCATCACTACACCCCAGCAAGGCGATTATTCACATCATTATTAATAACATCCAATGGGAGTTGGATGCACTGGAGTTGGAAACTCTGGGCGCCGTATATGACACAGACTCAAACTCCTCAGGATCTTGGGACTCTTCAGAGAATCTCGATAGGCTGGATGATGAGAGGTGGTGGTCATGGGAGGAGATAGATTGGATGCTCAGAGAGCAGGAGTTGGAATTGGAGAACCCAGAGAAGGAGGGAACAGTGGATGGGGAATCAGAGGAGTCAGGAGTAGGAGAATTGGAGATAGAGGAGAAGTGATGTATCTAGAGAATGTGATGACTAGTGAATGACTGAGTTTCTTGGATAAACTGAAGTGAAATCAAAGCAATGTGGGGCTGGGTTTATGAGGGTAGGCCTGGTGGAAATTGGAGATAATCTCCATCACATGTCCTAATTCCAAAGCTGGTAGCCAGGAAGTTTCTTTGTCTGTTCCCTCGTATCCTGCCCACTTGACAAGGTATTGCAGTTTACATTTTCATCTCTTGTTGATCTTGGAGTCCAGAATCTCTGATACCTCATACTCCGGTTCTCCATCTATGATGACAGGAGGGACTGGAGTTGGTTCTCAACCAGAGAATGGATCTGGAGTTGAGGGTTTGAGCATGGAAATATGGAAGATGAGGTGAATGGAGTGCATGCTTTCTTGTAGACAGAGGGTACATGAACTCCGTACCACAGTTGGAGGTAACGTGTGATGGAACTCCATGCTTGGAAAAGACATGGAGCACGAATAGTTGCAAGCATAGGAGCTGTGATGGTATTGATCATAGGAATAAAAATGGACTGCTTGGTGAGGCAATCCACAATAACTAAGATGGTGTCGTAACCAGAGGATGCTGGGAGCTTCTTGATGAAGTCCATGGATATGGAGTTCCACAGACTCTTCAGAATGGGGAGTTGCTTGAGTAGTCCATAAGGACGATGTCTCTGTGACTTTGAGCACATACAAGTGGTATAAGACTTGATGTAGGACTTAGTGGAGCTACAGAGTTCAGGCCAGACATAGTCCTGCCTGACTAGTTCTATAGTTCGGTTCTGTCCAAAATTGTTGTTCCAGCTGCAGGACGTCTAGCTGCCGGACTTCTGGGGAGAAGTGAGAGGAGAGGGATTAGAGGGGACAGGGGAGGAACAGGAGCATATAGGAGGCTCAGGAGGTTTTGAGGGACAAAGGGGGTAAAGGAGGATGGTTACAGGAATGGAATAGGGAATAGGAGAAGCCCCTGTGAGTTCTAGAACTTCCTGGACATTATTTCGCTTTTATTTTCATCATTTCATCATCATGGACACTTCCCCTCATCATCATCTCATCATCCATCCCATCATTGACTCAGGACATTTACAAATGACTTCACTCATTCATAGGACTTAGTATCATATATAAACCACATCTGTAATGCACTTGAATTGACAGAGCAATTATCTCTCACTTATTCTGTCTGTGTGTCTGAATCTATTCGTATCTGGAATATCTCCAGAACGAACGCGTATTTCTATTAGCTTTTGCATATTCTATTAGAATATTGCATATCCCACTCGAATCTCGAATTACGAAGCCATACAATCACTGGCTACTTTTTTATTAAGCATTTACTCTCGTTCAAGTCATCTGCTCCTCATCCCTGCTTAAATTGTCAATATCTAGACGAAGATCACACCAAATCCCATCAAACTTCGTAGGAAGATACTACTCAAGTATATCTTCAATTCGACTATGCATACATCGTGTTCCTACCACTGCTCCACTTTCTATTCAACTTCTGCTCGTCACTACACCCCAGCAAAACAATTATTTACATTATTCAAATAACAAAAATGACTGGAGATTGGATGGTCATGTTTGTTCTGGAGCATGCGGAGTTGGAGATTGTTCACATTGGGAATGTAGATGCAGTTGTCCATGTCAAGAATCTATTCTAAAAATGTAAAAGAAGTGAAGAGGTGTGAAAAGGCGTTAAGAGGTATTGAAAGGTGTAAAAATATGGTTATTGGATGGGGACAGGGTATTGATTTTCTTGTGAGCCCTCCTTTTGTCTTTGGGGGGGAAATTCTATTCAAAAGGGACCATATTATGACGATTAACACTCATCATAAGTCCCATGAGATGTGGATAAAATCCCATCAAGTTATAAAAGTTTTTCCATATGACATCACTTATTATGAGTATCCACATCATTTCTTTCATCATATGTTTCAATCTTACTAAAAGGCTTTCTTATCATGTGATTGCCAAATTGTATATTAGCTACAACTGTGTATGAGTATCTATCATCAGACTCACTAATTTTAATCCCTTCCAAGCTGCAAACAAACAGCTTGTGTCAATCTTCTGTTGTTCCTGGAATAACTCCTAAACAACCTATTTGATTTGAAATATTTTGCATATCCCATTAGGATATTGCATCATCTGTTGCTATCTCAAATTACGAACGATTTGGATCATTACATCCATTTCTATTAAGCAAACACTTTTTCAAAGTGTTGCTGTTCCCATTTCTGCTCAAATATTTTGCAGAACTCCCAGTTCTTAACCGAATCACCTGAAACTTGGTGACTACATTCCATTCAAATACATATAACATACAACTGCACATACACCATACTCTGCACCCAAATCATACTTCCATTCGATTTCTACTCAGCACTCACCCCCCCCTTTCCTCATACACATCACACCCCTCAACATCTTTTCCTAACAGTCCAGATGGGGTAAGCCTTCCAGGTCAATTGTTATGACTATATTCATTAACGCCCAGATCCCCGTCCGATCCCCTCAGATCCCCACACACATGAAATCTATACTCGGAGACCCATCACCGGAGTAATTATTATTAGATTTCAAATATGTATTTAAGTTGCCTGACTGGGGACTTCATTCCCCAGTTCAAATATCAAATCACACCTAGCTCCTAAGTCCGATCCTAACTCCCAAGGTCATACTCCGTCTCCGAAATCTCAGACACCGGTATTAGTGAGGGCGCAGCACATAAGCTGAAGCCAAGTCCGTTCCCACCCCCACGACATACTCTGACTCCAATCCAACCTCCGACCCAACCTCCGACCCAACCTCCGACCCAACCTCCGACCCAACCTCCGACCCAACCTCCGACCCAACCTCCGACCCAATCTCCGACCCAACCTCCGACCCAACCTCCGACCCAATCTCCGACCCCAATCGGACCTAGTGTATAACAGGATGTCATAATGGACCACAAGAACTTGGAATACTTCTCAACAACAAAACTACTCACCTGGAGACAAGTCTGATGGTCCAAATACCTGTCTCAGTTCAACCTCATTATCTGTTTCCATCCTGGTCAACTTGGAGCAAAGCCCAATGCATTAACTAGACAAAGAGGGGAGTAGCAACTATGCCACTGTAAACCCACACAACTTTAATCCTGTGTTCACTAACGAGCAGCTGGCATCGTCCCTATGAGCATCCACACTCATGACTCCCACCCTCCAAGCTGTCACCATTATGGACATTGACCAACTCTGCTCCAACATCTGCTCATCACTCTGATCTGATCCTGTTGCAGTTAAACACTTGGATGACCCTTCCAATCTGAAGTGGTCACTTGACCCCAAAGGACACCTCCAACACAATGACCAGATATACATCCCTGACACCAATGGTCTCTGACTCTGAGTTTTGCAGTATTATCATGATCACCTGATCTCTGGCCATTTTGGGCAAAATCACACACAAGGGTTAATCCAACAAGACTATGTATGGCGAGAATACATTCAACACTACTGTAACTCTTGTACCACATGTATGCGCTCAAAATCACAAAGGCACAAACCCTACGGAGCACTTAAGCAACTTCTGGTCCCAGAGCAACCATGGAACTCCATCTCCATGGATTGCATAGAGAAACTCCCCCCATCACTCAGATATAACACCATACTTGTGATTGTCAACAGGTTCACTAAACAGTCACTATTCATTCCAATGCATGACACCATCACCTCCACCTCACTAGCCAAGTTGTTTGTTCTCCATGTATTCTCTAAACATGGAGTCCCATCCCATGTCATGTCCAATTGGGGCTCGGAGTTCATGTCCTCCTTCTTCTGCACATTAGGAAAGGCTCTTGACATGAAGCTTCATTTCACCTCTGGATACCATCCTGAAGGAGACAGACAAACAGAATGAATGAATCAGTCCCTGGAACAATATCTCCAAGTCTATTGTAACTATCAACAGGACAACTGGGCTGATCTACTTCTGATTGCAGAGTTTGCCTACAACAACACTCTGAATGCAACTACTGGCACCTCTCTGTTCTTTGCTAATAAAGGCTACCATCCAAACATCTCTGTCCACCCTGAGAAGGAACTTGCCTCCACCAAAGCCTGCCAATTCGTAACCGACCTCGATCAACTACACCAACATCTCCAAGAAACCATCTCCAATGCTCAGAAACAATACCAAGTCTGTAGACCAATGCCACATTCCAGCTCTGGACCTGCAGATCAGAGACAAAGTATTTGTTAAGGCTGAACACTTCTGGACCACCTGTCCATCGAAGAAACTCTCTGGAAAATACCTAGGTCCTTATGAGGTCATTGCTTGCACAGGCAGCAGGTCCTTCACCCTCCACCTCCCTGACCACTTCTGAGCAGTTCACCTGGTCTTCCATATATCAATGCTTGAACCTGCTACTACAAACGAGATCTCCAGTCACATGCAACCTCCACCTCCTCTGATCATCATCGAAGGAGATAACAAATATGAGATATCTGAGATCCTGGACTCAAAGATCGATCGTTGATACAAGTGCAAGCTCCAGTACCTAGTCAAATGGACTGGATATGAAGGCACCAATGAAGAGTCCTCATGGATCTCCACGTCTGAACTCGATCACGCATCCAAATCCATCTCTGATTTTCACTCTGCTTATCCAGACAAACCTGGCCCTCTTATGAATCTTTAAGTTCTATTACTGATGCTAATTATATTATTTCACATGATCATTTCATTACAAAGTCACAAAGGAAATTGCAAGTCTACCCCAAACTCCAAAGGAATCTCACTCTGCCCCATTTTTCTCCCCTCCAATATTACAATCAAATCATTTTCATTTTTCAAGTTATACATTGTGTTTCCTTTTTCCCTTCCCCTTATCTACCTCAGGCTCTGTCTCTGACTCATCATCACTCTCTACATCTGACACCCAATCTTTCTCATCCCCCATGTCTGAATCCTCATCCAAGGGGGCCATGAACTTCCGCAGTTGATGCAACTCAGCAGTCCACCAACCCTCCAGAACCTCCTTCCATTTCATCATCTTCACCAACTCCACTAACAACCCCTCAGTCCGCTGGAGGTGCTCTGACTGAAGGTTAACCAGCTGGATAAGCTAGCCCACAGTACTGTTGGGCGCAGAGATGCACCCCATACCTGTGCCGGTCATTGCTCCTTCCAATCCAACACCGCTACCCTCAGCTGCCACAGCACCTATCTCCATCCACCGCTTTTTGGTTGGATGACCTCCTGATTCTTTCTCTGCCCCTCCTTGTACCACTAGTCAGGGCTTGAACCTTCCATTGATCCTACACCCTCCTTTCCAACCCTGACAATGATTGCAGGACCAAAGGTGACAAGTTGGGCCAGTGGGCCATACACACTTCACACCTGCATCACGACACAAGTCGCAAATTATGCTGGGCCCACCAAATGGCTCTGTCAGGGCCAGAGCCTTGGGCAGTCCACTCCTTCTTGATGCGGGCTCCAAGTGCTCCCTCTCCTCCTCCTTGTCCTGCTGTTCCATCACCACCTTCTCCATCTCATGCTTGCAGATCTGGATCGCTGACCTAGCAACACGCAGCTCCTTCTTACAAGTCACCAATATGCAATTCTCCGCCTTGCACCATATGACCCTCCAATCCACCTCCCACTTCTCTGTATCAGCACTTGGGTGTGCCTTCAATGAAAAGATTGTGACCTTGAGGTTTTTCTTGGTGGTAGCAGCATAGAGCTCCGCCCTTTTGCGAGCTTCAACTGCAGCTACCCAAGCCATCTCCTCATAACAATTTGAGGTCAGATCCCGCTCCATATCTGTCCTGACATCCACACCCGCCTCAGGCTCTGCATTTGCATCGAGCTCCATGTTGGCATCAGGATCCGCTTCTACTTCTGCCCTCTCTGCCTCCGCCACGTCATCTTCCTCAGCCACACCCACCGCAAATAACGGCCATGACCACAGATGTAATGGCAAGTCCACCAGAGGGACAGTTGTCAGACAGGTTGACTCCGTCCATGTAATCAAGATAATGGTGACCTTGGGGGTTCCCACCCATATTGGCACACTCAGACTCCCTGAGTGACTAGTCACCCCTGCCCCAGTCACCTCCTCCTCTTCCATCTCTGTTCCGCCTCCTCCTCCTCCTTCCATCTCTGTTCTGCCTCCTCCTCCTTCCATCTCCATTCCACCTCCTCCTCCTCCTTCCATCTCCATTCTGCCTTCTCCTCCTCCTTCCATCTCCATTCCGCCTCCTCCTCCTCCTTCCATCTCCGTTCTGCCTCCTTCTGTCTCCGTTCTGCCTCCTCCTTCCATCTCTGTTCTGCCTGCTCCTCCTCCTTCCATCTCCATTCCACCACCACCTCCTCCTTCCATCTCCGCTCCTCTTCCTCTTCCTTCCATCAGGCCAGGAGCAACTGCTCAAGCTTGGCCACACTCATGTTTGCCAAAGGATTTGATATCATTGAGGATAAGACCTCAATCATGCCCCTCCTTTTATATGTCTCCAGACCCCCAGTATAACTCCAACTGCACCCAACTGTCTCACCTATTCAATCCACAGACATGAGGCCTCAGGGGCTCAGCCTTAAATGGAGAGATACTGTTATGACTATATTCCTTAATGCCCAGATCCCCGTCTGATCCACTCAGATCCCCACACATATGAAATCTATACTCCATTTGGAAACCATCATGCCTCCATTTATCTGTCTGAGTGTCACTGCTGAATCTCACCCATCCGTCTCCAGTTCTGATTGATGCATCAGCATCACCATAGGAACTTGGACATCCATCCCTGTTGGACTTGGACATACTCATGTAAGATGCTTGTTCGGAAGGATGCTGTTATACAATATTCTGATGTATACAAGATGTACATCAGAATTTTAATAATGATCATAAAAATAGGGAGTTACAATCTGGATATCTTTAAAGATTTCAGATATCTGAGTTTTTTTGGATATCTTAAATTTTTATAAATATAAATATATATTTCATATTTTAATAAACTTTAAAAGATAAGATGTTTGTTATGGATGAACATAATTATTTATTTGAATATAACAGTAATATATATACTAATATTATTGGTATAATAGAGAACATTTAGATATATAAATACCAGGTGAGGATTCAAGGTACATTAGATTATTTTACCAGTATAGTACAAGAAAGAATGAGTGAAAGAAATTAAGTGTAGCAGGAGTAGAATATTTCCTTGAAGCAGTTGCCACCAGCAAATGAAAAAAAAAGAATTACTTTTGAGAATCATGTCAAAATATCAAAATATGTTTTAATATAAGTATATTAAAATTTGAGGAAATGGGTTGTATATACATATTTGATGTATTTCTGAACAAGCGTCTAAGGCTGTCGGCCTCAGAGACCCATCACCGGAGTAATTATTATTAGATTTCAAATATGTATTTAAGTTGCCCAACTGTGGACTTCATCCCCAGTTCAAATATCAAATCACGCCTAGTTCCTAAGTCCAATCCTAACTATCTAAGTTGTACTCCATCTCTGAAATCTCAGACACCGGTATTAGTGAAGGCGCAGCACATAAGCTGAAGCCAAGTCTGTTCCAACTCCCATGACACACCCCGATTCCCACTCCAACTCTGACCCAACCTCTGACCCAATCTCTGACCCCAATTGGACCTAGTGCGTAACAAAGAAGCAGGGAATCATGACAGCTGCATATAGCTGCTGTCAGTGTCGACAGATCAGCTGAACCTATGTATAAGTATAGGAGCCGACAGAAGTCGACAGCATGACCAGATAGACCGCACATAGACAACAAAACAATCTCTGGGTATTGGGAAATTGGTGGAACACTTGCTCACTGTCTATTAGACAGTGGGAGCAAGGGGATAATGATATCCCCTGAATTCACATGTGCGACAGGTATGAAAACCTTCACACTAGAGCAACCCATCGCACTGCAATTAGTGTGCATTGGGAGCAGGAGTACCATAAATTATGGTACTCACACTACCATAAAGTTTGGTAGTCAGGACATTGAAGAATATTTCAATGTCACAAACATTGAGTATTACAATGTAATCCTTGGTACTCCATTCCTACAAAAGCTAGGAATATGCCTGGAATTTAATGGCCCAGGCTGAATCATGATGGGAACTGAAGAAGTCCCCACCAAAAGAACATAATACCAATGCTCTTCATACCCCGTCACAGGGTATAAACTCAATGTGAAGGAGTATTGGTGCGAATAAATGATGCCAAGGGGGTAACTCTAAAAATGAGCTACCTACAATGCAGTCCTTTCTAAAAAAAGGACTAGACTTGGTAAAGGATCCCCCAATGGAGGATCCAAATAAGAGCATGATGCGAATGGCTTCATCTCATGAAGGATCAACTGCTTACACAGCTGATCAGATCCCTCAATTGAGGGATCAATGGAAAGAAAAGTACACTGACCTATTTGGCAGCATACCTTTAGAACTTCCCCCATTTAGGGAAGCTAACCACATGTTATTTGGAAGACCAGACTTCTAGGGGAGAGGGGAACAGAGGGGGAACAGAGGGGATAGGAGGAATAGGAGCACATAGGAGGCTCAGGAGGTTGAAGGGGAGGTAGGAAAGCAAAGGGAAATGGTTATGAGGGAAGAGGAGAAGCCCCTGTAAGCTCCACACACATCAGATCATTCTCCTATATTTCTTTTATATTTTATTTCGTCATTTTTCCCTATTGGCTCCACCCTCCATTTTGTTTTTATCACAGGTTTCTTTCCCATGCTTCAAATGACACAGAACTTTTATCACGAGTTATCAGCATGCATATCTTGTATAAAACATGTCTAGATAGATATGCAATGGACTAGAGAATTTTACTCTCACTTGTTTTTGTTGACTGTGTCTGAACTATTCGTTTCTGGAATAACTCCAGAACGAATGCGTATTTCTACAATCTTTTGCATACTCTTACAGAGTATTGCAACATATATTCGAATCCCAGTTTGCGAAGCCTAAGCTCCACTGGTTGATTTTCTATTAAGCATTTACTCTCGTTCAAGTCATCTGCTCCTGATCCCTGCTTAAATTGTCGATATCTAGACGAAGATCACATCAAATCCCATCAAACTTCGTAGGAAGATACTACTCAAGTATATCTTCAATTCGACTACACATATATCCAGTTCCCATCACTCCCTCTGTCTCTATTTGAAATCTACTCTCCACACACCCTTAGCAAGGTGAAATTTTTTTCAACACCACGAGATTAATCTCATAGATCCTGACAAGTAAATACATTATTGCTTGCCTAAGTGTCCAGAGCACTACCAAGCAGAACTTTCAGAGAAAGTTCTGCGATACACCACTCCTAAATGGTGGGTATTGGCTACAACCTGGCAGGCTGTACCAATGCTATGTATTCCCAAAAAAAAATGGGAAGCTCCACACCATGTTCAACTTGTGCAAACAGAATGATAATACAGTGAAGGACGTAATGTCCTTCCCTGATCAGGACAACATTAGACACAATGTTGCCCGCTGTACATATCAATCTAAACTCGATATGTCTGAGGCATATGAACAGATACATGTCAGACCGATGGATATACCCAAGACAGCATTTACAACCATCTTGGGGACATTCATCAGTCAAGTCATGCAGCAAGGGGACTGCAACACCCCCTCAACATTTCAGCAGCTCATGACTGCCATCTTCCAAGAATATATCAGAAGATTCATCCATGTATATCTGGATGACATATTCATGTACTCTCGTACTATATGAGAGCACAAACACCACCTAGAGATGGTGTTCACTGAGCTCAGGAAAGCACATATGTTCCTGAGCAAGGATAAGATCAATCTATACTCAAGGAGTATGGATTGCCTTGGTCACCTAATAGATGACCGAGGCATGCACGCAGACGCTGATAAAATGCAGCAAATACAAGAGTGGAGACAACCTAGGTCATACCACGAAGTCCAACGTTTTCTTGGACTAGTGCAGTATCTGGCACACTATATGCCAGACATAACTGCATACACAACCCCGTTATTGTATGGGAACCACCTTTTCCCTATCAAATTCCATTTATGCAGCACCAATGTGCTATTCTTTGCTTTTCCATTCCTAAATATCAGCATATATTTGATGCTTGTACCTGGAATGGGCTTATTCAAATATTCTCTATTTTTCCATTTTTTTCAGGAATATTCCATGCAGAACTCAGCCCAGAATCATTTATTTCTGCTGTGCTACAGTTGTAGAC
This sequence comes from Cantharellus purpuraceus, assembly GCA_025174535.1. Taxonomy (NCBI): domain Eukaryota; kingdom Fungi; phylum Basidiomycota; class Agaricomycetes; order Cantharellales; family Hydnaceae; genus Cantharellus; species Cantharellus purpuraceus. Next base: position 57,285 of record JALBUN010000028.1, read on the forward strand.
CTATAGGCGCCCACAAACCTTTGCACAGCCGGCTCTCCCCCTTTGGACCAGGCATTCGGCCTGAATTCAAGCTCAGATGTCTCTGATCAATAAATATTCTCTAACTTAACAACCACAGCCTCTCAGGGCACTATTTTCCATGGAGATCATCACCTGAGATGTGGCTATCCATGGCTGTCCAAACCAGTGCAGAAAACAGGGTGGACACCCTTCTTTTTGCCTGATCAGTGCCTAGTTCAGGGATCAGATCAGCTGATGGGTGATCAAATCAGGTGATTGCCTTGGAATATTCTACCCCTTTCCATAACATTCTAGCTGTTTCCCTCTATTATTAGATAGAACTTTCCAGAACCATTATTCAGCTCCTGATCAGTGTTAGTGCTGTGATCAGATCCTGTGATTGGCTTGGAATATTCTACCCCTTTCTTCCACCTTCCACAACCTTCCAGTAGTTTCCATCTATTAATAGGTAGAATATTCCAGAACCATTAGTCAGCTCCTGTAAATACAATATATAAGGAGGTCATTCTGCCTCTGAAATAGTAACATATCCTACCCATCTTCTGCACACCAGTGTGACTAGAGTGACATACAGTGTCATCCTCTATCTCAGTAACTGTTGATTACCAGTTCAAGGATCTTTTACAGTTGTGTAACTGTACTTGATTGCACTCGAAGTAGTGATTGTCCTGCTTTGGGCGTGAGTGTAGTATCTGCCTCACATGACTACAAATCTACAGGGTGAGATTGTCTGTCAATAGTCCTGCCATTAGTGCTCTTGTTTAAGTAACTAGTGTGTACTGCCTTTGCAGAGCATTAGAAGCTTGAACTTGTGTGAAGCAGTTGCTAGACTACTTCACACATTGCTGTTACCCACTTCTGAGTGCCAATGGTTGGACGGTTGGATTCATCCACCTACTTCCTTTAGCCTCTAAGTGCATTCCCCTCTTTTTGGAATATCTGGACCCCTAAGCGTCCATGAACTCTAGACTCTGGAAGTCTTATTCATTTCTTGCTGCTAAGGAATGTATTACTTTTCTGGGTATAGTCTGCATTGACCAATACAAAGGATTGTAACCAAAGTACAAATGTTAAATCATTTCTGGAGTTGTGCTGCAGCAGGGTTTGTGTTTTGGAACCCGCAAAATTATGGTGTTAGGGCAAACTCTAAATCACCACAATTCTGTGAATGAACAGCTGAGAAGAATATCAAATCCTACTGCAGCACAACTCCAGAAATGATTTAACATTTGTACTTTGGTTACAATCCGTTGTAATGGTCAATGCAGATGATATGCAGGAAGGTAATACGTTTCTTAGCAGTAGGGAATGAATAAGACTTCCAGAGTCTAGAGTTCACGGACGCTTAGGGGTCCAGATATTCCAAAAAGAGGGGAATGCACTTAGAGGCTAAAGGAAGTAGGTGGATGAATCCAACCGTCCAACCAGTGACACTCTGAAGCGGGTAACAGCGATGTGAAGTAGTCTAGCAACTGCTTCACACGAGTTCAAGATTCTAATGCTCTGCAAAGGCAGTACACACTAGTAACTTAAACAAGAGCACTAATGGCAGGACTATCGACAGACAATCTCACCCTGTAGATTTGTAGTCACGCGAGGTAGATACTACACTCATGCCCAAAGCAGGACAATCACTACTTCGAGTGCAATCAAATACAGTTACACAACTGTAAGCGACCCTTGAACTGGACAATCAACAGTTACTGAGATATAGAGGATGACACTGTATGTCACTCTAGTCACACTGATGTGCAAATGATGGGGTAGAAATGGTTATTTATTTCAGAGGCAGAATGGGCTCCTTTTATATTGTATTTACAGGAGCTGACTAATACTACTGGAAACTTCTACCTATTAATAGATGGAAACTACTGGAAGCTAGTGAAATATGTGAGAAGGGGGTGGAAGTTTCCTAGCCAATGAGCTGCTTTGATTTGCTCTGACTCATGGCATGAGTCATGGATGGAGTCATAGTATGAGTAATCACAGGAGTCATGGTATGAGTCATGGAAGGAGTCATAGCATGAGTCACCATTACTCAAATAACTCGGTCAATACTTTGTTCCCCAGGCTGATTAGCACAGCTATGGGTGGGCACAGCTTCTATTGAACTCTCCACCGAAAATGGAGTCAGGAGGTGCAGTAGTTGCAAAGATATTGAGGATTTACTGGCAGTGGTGACCAGATTGAGTTGGAGATTGAAATGAGTCAAGTGATTGAAAATGAGTCAGTTGTCCGGGTGACTCTGGCTGACTTTGGGGCTGCTGACATCTGCAAAGGTTTGTGGGTCCATGTGGGTCCCAAAACTTCACCCAGCAGAACAATAAGTTTGTAGACTCAATTCTGCATGGAAAATTCCTGAAAAAAATATGAAAAAATAGAGAATATTTGAATGGCCCTGAATCAAGAGAAAGCAGCAGATATATGCTGATATTTTAAGGCCATCAAGCAAAATTGTACAGTTTTGGGACTTTAAACAAGATCTTTTAAGGGAAAACCAGTTCCCATACAGTTTGATATTCTTCTCAGCTGTTCATTCACGGAATTGTGGTGATTTAGAGTTTGCCCTAACACCATAATTTTGCAGGTTCCAAAACAGTTATTGGGTTGTGCTCATAATAATCATCCATTCTTATGGATGCCGCTGCTAGAGAAATGCTTCAAAAGCATCAAGCTCCTAGCGTGTAGGGCTCCAATATTGAAGCCCATTGATGTCAATAACCCCAATACTATTTGGGTTATTACTGACAGCTCCAAAACTGGAGTCAGAGCCGTCTATGGACAAGGAAAAGATTGGCAGACCTGTTGGCCTGCCAGATTCCTATCCAAGAAATTTAGTGCTGCACAACAGCACTATAAGACTCACGAGCATGAGGCTATAGCTGTGCTTGAAGCCCTAATGAGATGGGAAGATAAGCTACTAGGATGAAAGTTCATCCTAGTAACCGACCACAAGGGTCTCAAATACTTCAAGAGCCAAAAGAACCTGTCCCCTAGACAGATTAGGTGGTGGGAGTTCTTATCCCGTTTCAACTTTACTACCCTGCATATAGATGGGGTAGAGAACAAAGTAGCAGATTGTCTATCATGCTACTATGCTGATGACTCCCCAACAGAGAGTCATCCCAACTACATCTACATAAATGCAGATGAACATCTTGACCCTGAAGGAGAACTGCTCCCCACAGAATGATTTGTTGAGATCAGGACAGCAACAGTCACCTAAAGGCAACTGCTCAAGAAAAAAGAAAACAGAGTGCTAGAAGCTGAAGCACTCAATGTTCAAACAGAATCATTGAATGATGATTCTAATTCCCTAAAGAAATAGAGGATGTTGGAGTGATGTCATCAGATGATGACAGAACACCATTATGATCCCATGTCGAGCATGGGATCAACCTTGTGCAAATTGTATGAGGTACATATAGAAAGGATACTTTCTAAGGTGCTGGAAGCACCTAAAGAACATGCACGATTTGGTGTGCATGATGGTCTAATATGGACCAAAAATATACACAAATGTGATGCCATCTGTATACCCCGCTCAGTGTTCCTGAAGGGGAGGAGGCTGGTCAAGATAATAATTGACCATGCACACCAAGTAGTTGGCCATTTTGGTCAACTAAAAACCACAAATTACATTTGACGGTTGTACTGGTGGCTAAGCATGACCACCAATGTCAAATCATTCTGCACTTTGTGCACGAAGTGCCAAATGAACAAAGACAGTATGAAGAAACCCACAGGGCTTCTTCATAGCTTGCCAGTATCAGAACAGCCCTGGCAATTGATAGGTATGGACTTTATGGGCCCATTACCAAAATCAAATGACTATGACTACCTACTGGTAGTCATAGATTGCTTCACATTGCAGGTACATATAATACCTATGAACACATGTGTAACAGCGAAAGGAGTAGGATGGCTATTCCTTAAAGAAGTTGTACACCTTCATGGTGTACCAGACTCAATTGTGTCTGATCGAGATTCAAAATTCACATCTATCTTTTGACATGAACTACAGCAGATAATGGGAGTGAAACTCCTCATGTCCACAGCATTCCATCCACAAATGGATGGAGCAATGGAATGAGTGAATTGTTCCATTGGCCAAATACTTCGTACTGTTGTACAAAGTGATCAGAAGGATTGGGCACACAAGTGTCCAATGGTGAAGTTTGCACTAAACTCCAACATAAGCTCAGCAACGGGGTTTACTCCATTTGAGCTTAACCATGGGTATATGCCTAGAATAGGCATGCCCATTAACAATGACACCAAGTTCAAGGGTGTCAAATGATTTGCACAGCAGGCTCAAACGAACCTGCTAGTGGCGCACAACACAATTATAGAAAGTTGCATCGTTCAGACGTTTCATGCCAATAAGAAACATTGGGAAGGCCCAACCTTCCAGAGAGGTGAAAAAGTCTACTTCTCAATGAAAAACTTGACTCTACCTAAGGGTAGAACCAGCAAACTAGTGCCCAGGTATATCGGGCCCTATAAAATAATCGAAGCCCATAATAAAGTGTTGACGGTGACACTGGAACTGCCACCAGAACTGACTAGTAGGCACATTACACCTACGTTCCACATCAGCCTCATTCAACCATATGTGCCAAATGATGAGGTGAGATTCCCAAAATGGGAAGTGAAGTCATTTTATGACTTTGGGAACAATGACAAGCAGGAGTGGCTGATTGATGAAATCATTGCTCATTGATGGATAAGCAATAAAGAACTTGAATTTCAAGTTCTATGGATGTTGGGAGACGTCACCTGGGAACCTTACACGTCATGTAAGGACCTAGAAGCCCTAGATGATTATTTAGAACTTTGAGGGGTGACTTGAGCACAAGAACTACCTCATAGACGCTTGTTCAGAATCATGTCAGTATACAATATTCTGATGTATATGAGATATACATCAGAATTTCAATGATACATAAAGCCAGGGAGTTACAATTTGGATATCTTAAAAGATTTTGGATGTGTGAAATTTTCATAAATATAAACATATATTCTATATTTTAATAAACTTTAAAAGATAAGATATTTGGTTGAGATGAACATAATTATTTACATGGATATAATAGGAATGTATGTATTAATATAATTGGTATTATATAGGGTATTTAGATATACAAATACCAGGTGGGGATTAAAGATAGTTCAAATTATGTTACAAGTATTGTATAAGAAAGAATTAATGATATTTGGATGTTCCCTCAAGAGAGTTGCCACCACTAAATGGGGAAAGAAACAGTTATTTTTGAGAATTATGCCAAAATATCACAATATGTTTTAATCTAGTATATTGTGTAAAATTTGAGGAAAATAGGTTGTATATACAGATTTGTTGTATTTCTGAACAAGCGTCATAGACAGTAGTTCTCAGAGAGATGGAGCCCCAAAGATCCAATGGGGCTCAAGGGGAGGAAGTGGAGCTACCAAGAATAAAGGTAGCTCCTAGTGGGATGCAACAAAGAGCTACCATCAATGACAGTAGCTCAACGAGGGGAGGAGGAACTACCTTGATTAAAAGTGCAACATCTACCTGTTTTGACCATGCATGAAGTGATGCATCCTTGGTAAGTGAGATAGAGCCTTGATTGTCACAGAAGATGACTGTGGCATCCTCTTGTGGTATATCCAGGCTTCTCAACAGGCTTCTCAACCATATCACTTCTTTTGTGGAGTGACTGCTTGCCATGTATTCAGCTTCGCAAGAGGATGCAGCCATGGTTTGTTGCTTCCTAGAACTCCATGATATCACACCTCCTCCAAGTGAGAATAGATAGCCCAATATGGACCGCCATCTATCTGGGTCATTGGCCCAGTCTGAGTTGGTGTACCCGGTTAGTCTGATGTTTTTTTTTTCCACCTAGTACCAGGCAATATTCACATGTTCCTTTTAGATACTGTATTACGTGTTTTGCCACTTCCCAGTGTTGAAGGCCAGGGTTTGAGGAGAACTGACTGAGTTGTTGGACTGCAAACATGATATCTGGGCGGGTTGTGATTGCTGCATACATGAGTGACCCCACTATCGCTTGATATGTACTTTCTCCATTGTTTCTTTCTCTTTGTCATTCTTAGGGCACATGGATACAGATAACCGCAGTCCTGGTTCCAATGGTGTGCTGACCGGGTAAGCCTCCTGCATTTTGAACCTAGATATAATTGTGTCCACATATGCTGCTTGGGATAGGGATATCAACTGGTCCTTGTAATTGCATGTGATGGTGACACCAAGTAACCAATGTACCTCTCCCAAATCTTTTATTTCAAAAAAGCTCTGTAAGTCATTCTTCAGTCTTGCCATTTCCTGGTCTGAACTAGCACACACCAGCATGTCATCTACATGTATCGCAACAATTGATGTCCCTTCATCTGTTGTGTGGGTGTATATGCAATGATCGACAGCCACTCGCTTGTACCTAAACTTGATCATTGCAGAATGGAGCTTCTTGTTCCATTGCCATCCTCCTTGTTTTAGTCCGTAGAGTCCTTTTTGCAACAGTGCCAGGTGGTTTTCCTTCCCCACTTCCTCATATCCTTTTGGCTGCCTCATATATATCTCCTCTTCTAAATCTCAATATAGGAAAGCGGTTTTCACGTCGAATTGTCTCAGGAGCCAGTTCCGGTGTGCACCTATGTGTAGAACGGCACACATACTTTCCATATGGGCGACTGGTGCGAACGTATCTGTATAATCCATACCCACCACTTGTGTGAACCCTTGAGCAACTAGGCGGACCTTGTGTTCGATCTCAAACCCTTTTTCATCTCATTTTATGTGGCATACAGGTTGACAACCGATGATCTTCCTCCCTTTTGGCACCATTGATGGTGGGACAAGCTTCCATACTTTTCTCCTGTGTATTGAGTCCATTTCTTTGTCCTCCCTTTTTTCCATTTGGGTTTATCTTTTGACTTCATTGCTTCTTCCCAATTCTTTGGATCCCATGCATCGTTATCCACCAGTGTCACTAGTGCCCTATTTGATGCCCCATCAGATAGAATATTTGAGTCTACTGCCAGGATCTGTCTGCGTGCTCGGTGAGTATGAGTTTATACAGTGCTCTCATGCACTTGTTTATGGGCTTGATCCAGCCTGCTGACATGGGGCAAACCTCGCATGGCTGCACCCACTGCCGATGCTCGTGTCTGTCGGCCTGATCATCTGGGTTGGGGTACACCTTGGTCTAGTGTATTCTCCCCCCCAATTTCAAGCATTTCTGCCTTGGTTTGTCCTTCCTCTCCCTCTGTTTGCCCTGCTGCCTCCTCATCTCTAGACATATCCTCCCCTTCATCTGTCTCCTCATCAGGTTCACTCCTATCCACTTCTGACTGATTCTGGTGTTTGTTAGGCTCATTTTCCACTATTTGCTGGGTCTCCATGATGTTGTCCTGTGATTCAATGAAGGACACATTAAATGAAATGAGTATATGTTTCGTCTGTGGATTCCAGCATCGATGCGCCTTTGAGTTATTTGAATAGCCCACTAAGATACATTTGTCTGACTGTTGATATATTTTTGGGTTTGTCCTATTTTGGATTAATACGAATGCTTTGCACCCATACTCACGCAGATTGTTATGCACTAGGTCCGATTGGGAGTCGGAGATTGGGTCGGAGGTTTGGTTGGAGTCAGAGAAGGAGTCGGGGTACGTTGTGGGGGTCCAAATGGACTTGGCTTCAGCTTATGTGCTGTGCCCTCACTAATACCGGTGTCTGAGATTTCAGAGATGGAGTACAACTTAGAGAGTTAGGATCGGACTTAGGAACTAGGCATGATTCAATATTCAAACTGGGGAATGAAGTCCCCAGTCAGGCAACTTAAATACGTATTTGAATCTAATAATAATTACTCTGGTGATGGGTCTCCAAGGCCGACGGCCTTACATGAGTATGTCCAAGTCTGATGGGGATGGATGTCTGGGTTCCTATGGTGATGCTGATGCATCAATTGGAACCGGAGATGGATGGGCAGAATTGGCAGTGACAATCGGACAGGTAAATGGAGACATGATGGTTTCCAAATGGAGTATAGATTTCATATGCACGGGGATCTGAGTGCATCAGATGGGGATCTGGGTGTTAATGAATATAGTCATAACACAGGTGTGAGACCTGCAGTCTTTTGCCATATAGGGCTTCACATGGAGTCTTTCCATTCAGGGTATGAGTAGGTGTTCATTGCACCAAGTAAAATGCTGCCATTGCACATTCGCCCCACAGGTTTGGTGGGAGTTTAGCATCCAAATGCATAGCTCTTGCCCGTCCCATAATTGTGCGGTGTAGACGTTCAGATTTACCATTCTGAGCGGATGTATATGGTGCAGTAATTTGATGCTCAACTCCTGTTTTTTGATGTATTGATTCATATTCTGCACCAGAGAATTCACCTCCTCCATCTGTGCGTATGACCCCCAGTCTTCGTCCAGTTTCACATTCTATTCTGGCTCTCCACTCCTTAAAAACTTGTACCGCATCCAATTTCTTAGGGTGAAACCCCACAGGTAGCTAGAATAATCATCTATGATATTCATCAGGTAGAGCGCCCCTCCTACTGTGGGTACATCCTCTGGTCCAGTCAGGTCTGAATAGATGATATCCAAGGGTGCTTTAGCTCTCCCCCTCTTGCACATGGGGTACTGATGTCTTTGCCTGCTTGCCAAGGATACAGTATTCACATGCGGCAGGCGATATGGAGAGGTCAATAGGCATACCTTTTGCCATATTAAGTCTAGCCATGTCTTTTATGGATTGATAGCTGACATGTCCTAGACGTCTATGCCAGGTAGCGAGGGTGGGTGTTGCACATGCTAGGAATATGTGATCTTCTTGTGGATGCATCATAGTAAGGGTGTATAGACCTCGATCCCTACATACTGCCCCGGCCACTATTTTGTTGTTCATATTCCACACAAAACACTTGTTCCTTTCAAAAAGAATTGACATGTTGTCATCAGTGAGTCTGCCCACTGAGATGAGACGTAAGGTAGCCTTGGGTGCATAGAGTATGTCCTTAAGGACCATGTGTTGTCCCTTTTTGACCATAATTCTAATCTTGCCTATCCCTATAGCTGCGATCGCTAACCCGTTTATGCCTTTTATAGCTCATGGTTGAATAGGGGTGAGTTTGAGGAAGTCTTTGTGGTATGGGGAACATGATGAAGTGGCTGCTGAATCTAGGTGATAGGACATATCTCCTGCTGCCCTCGCTGCAACCATTGAGAATGCCATCAGGGAGTCATTTGAATTATATGCCTGCTGATTTGGTTGTTCCTTCATAGGTGTTTCAATACACGCTACCATCGAGTAATCAGAATCATCGCTTGACGATGTATAGGTCACATAGGTCTGAGAATGACCCTTTGCAACATATGCTGATTCTTCCCTGTATGCAAATGCAGCCACTACCATCTCGCTTTTCACAGAGTTAGATTCACTTGAACTGCTATCTTGAGCAGTGTTCACCTTCTCTGGCTCCACCTTCTTTTTGCCTTCCTTTGCTGTCTTCACCTTATTCATTGGTCCCCCTGGCCTGTGACACTTTTCTAGTGTGTGATTTGAATACCCACAGTTGCTGCAGCCACCTTTTGCCTTTTTTGCCTTCACCTGTGTGGTACATGCTGCATATGCAGTTTCCTGTGCAATCTTTTCATCAGCCTTCCCTCGCATCCACTGTGCTTCATGCTCCAGCCTATCGATGATCTTTTGTGAGATAAGTGATTCTGCTGCCAGGAGAGTCTCCAGAGTTTCCCTCATTATCTCAAAGTCTCCGTCCTCGCCTAGTGCATGCAAGAAGAACATAGCCTTCCACTCTTCACATGTTGGGAGGCCAATCTCAAATAAGCAGTCAATGATGCCGTTCAGGGTGTGGATGCTTTCGATGATTGCCTTGGGAGACTCGCATGTGAAACGTGTACATAGAGCGGCTCAAAGGAGGTTAAGCTGTCTGACTGTTCCTCTCTCTCTGAACTTTGATCTCAGCTTCTCCCATGCCTCCTCTGCTGTTTCAACATCGTCAAGATGGTGTTGTAGTGTGGGATGCATATGTGTTTGCAGGTATGCCACCAGCTGGAGATTGAACCGCTCCCAGTCTTCATAGTTCTGTTTTGGTTTCGGTTTTTTGCCGCAGAAAAATGGCCAGTACCCTCCTACAATCAGATTTGCTTTTGCAGTATGTGCCCATTGTTCATAGGTATCTTCTGTTAAAGCTGCAAATTTTTCTAGTTTAATTGAAGTCGGTAAGGGTGTTGGTACATCAGTTGATGTATCTGGGGTTGGTCCTGTAGCTTCAGCACCTATCCAAGCCATATTATTGACTTTGAGTTCTCAGTATCCACCTGGTAAGTTAAGACCAGGTGGGGCCCATAACCTTTTGAGATCTGTACTATGTCAGGCTACATTTGATTATAAGTAATGATACAAAAACTATTAAGAGTGATTGAGGCTCACCTCAGTTGTTAGATAGACAACTGAGGGCTAAAAAACACCATCAAAACATTCCTTATCCTTTGTAATCATGTGACTACGTGCACGTATCTCTCTCTCACTATGATTGATTTCAACAGCACTTACCGTCAACTCTCACAGCCCCCAAGCGCTGTAATGGTGGTGGTGGGAGGGGACAGCAGGAGAACAGCGGTGGCAGCTGCAGTGGTGCCAGAGGATTGTCATGCACTAGGTCCGAATCAGGTCAGAGATTGGGTCAGAGGTCAGGTCAGAGGTTTGGTTGGAGTCAGAGAGGGAGTTGGGGTACGTCATGGGGGTTGGAATGGACTTGGCTTCAGCTTATGTGCTGTGCCCTCACTAATACCAGTGTCCAAGATTTCAGAGATGGAGTACAACTTAGAGAGTTAGGATCGGACTTAGGAACTAGGCATGATTCAATATTCAAACTGGGGATCAAGTCCCCAGTCAAACAGCTTAAATACATATTTTGAAATCTAATAATAATTACTCTGGTGATGGGTCTCCAAGGTGGACGGCCTTACATGAGTATGTCCGAGTCCAACGGGGATGGATGTCCAGGTTCCTATGGTGATGCTGATGCATCAATCAGAACCGGAGACAGATGGGCGAGATTTGGCGGTGACAATCGGATAGGTAAATGGAGATGTGATGGTTTCCAAATGGAGTATAGATTTCATATGCACGGGGATGATGGGGATCTGGGCATTAATGAATATATTCATAACAAGGATGGTGAATAGGACAGGATAGATTGACTGGTCATGCTCAACAATATGGTCCTAACCCCTCGGAGCACCCCTCAGATAGCAGGAATCCTGGGCAGCATGTTTGATAATAGCTGGTCCTACTGGCAAAATGATGGCCAAGCTTTTGTTTCATCAAGTGAGGCTGGCTTGAGTGGACACATCATACTTAGCTGTAAGCAGTAGACACAGTGGGCTCGATGTCTATCAATTGAAGTAAAGATTTAGGCTCATTACTTTTTCATAGACAAAACCTATAGAACTTATATACAAATCAACTCATAGTAGAGTCCTTCAAGAGAATCAAATCCCTTTATTCCCATTGTCCTATTGTCTCACTTAAACCACAGTTATCCCCATTGTCCCTTTGACATGACACACATGACCTTGGCTTAACTGGTGGTATGCCTTGCTCAAGTGCAGAGCAGTGCCAGAACGGCGGCATCTTGCCTTGTGAAGAATTTCCATTCCCCAGGGGCTGAAGCATTGAGTGTTGAGCCCCACATCATGATTTTCCTATGACATGTTTGAGACTGTTTGGACTCAAATAGGACTATACCCTGAGCCTTGAAGGTTACTCACTGCTTTACTTAATGATACACCAGTTAACACCAAGAGATGCCTGATGAAAATATAACTTGAATGCAAACGTCCAAACCATAAGGGAGGTGTCTGTCGTGGGGCCTTGTTGGCTATTGTCACTGGTTCCAGCTGAGGAACATCTACTGGAGTCTGATACATGAGCCTAGGTTTGAAATATTGAAGGTTAACACAGCAAAAGCTAGTATAAACACAGTCTCATGTAAACAAGTGACTATATTATGACAAACCTAGTATAAACTACATAGTTTGTCAGCTACTTGTCAAACATAAGATAAAAAGAACTCTACCTCAGTCTCGTGTAAACAAGTGACTGAGGTACTAAACTACAAAGTAACAAAACTTATATACGTTCAGTTTTATGCCCCTATCATCGGCGTTCACCAACGAAGATCCATAGTCACGTTTGTGGACCGTAGTGGATCCCAAGGGACACCCTGTTCTGTTCAACATGAAAGCTATAAAAGTACAATACAGAGTTGGATTTGAGAACGCTACCACTCATACATCTATCTCATATCCCTCATTATGACAGGCGGAAAGACTGTCCTGCTCATTTCACTCTCTGTTTTGGAACCCGCAAAATTATGGTGTTAGGGCAAACTCTAAATCACCACAATTCTGTGAATGAACAGCTGAGAAGAATATCAAATCCTACTGCAGCACAACTCCAGAAATGATTTAACATTTGTACTTTGGTTACAATCCGTTGTAATGGTCAATGCAGATGATATGCAGGAAGGTAATACGTTTCTTAGCAGTAGGGAATGAATAAGACTTCCAGAGTCTAGAGTTCACGGATGCTTAGGGGTCCAGATATTCCAAAAAGAGGGGAATGCACTTAGAGGCTAGAGGAAGTAGGTGGATGAATCCAACCGTCCAACCAGTGACACTCTGAAGCGGGTAACAGCGATGTGTGAAGTAGTCTAGCAACTGCTTCACACGAGTTCAAGATTCTAATGCTCTGCAAAGGCAGTACACACTAGTAACTTAAACAAGAGCACTAATGGCAGGACTATCGACAGACAATCTCACCCTGTAGATTTGTAGTCACGCGAGGTAGATACTACACTCACGCCCAAAGCAGGACAATCACTACTTCGAGTGCAATCAAATACAGTTACACAACTGTAAGCGACCCTTGAACTGGACAATCAACAGTTACTGAGATATAGAGGATGACACTGTATGTCACTCTAGTCACACTGATGTGCAAATGATGGGGTAGAAATGGTTATTTATTTCAGAGGCAGAATGGGCTCCTTTTATATTGTATTTACAGGAGCTGACTAATACTACTGGAAACTTCTACCTATTAATAGATGGAAACTACTGGAAGCTAGTGGAATATGTGAGAAGGGGGTGGAAGTTTCCTAGCCAATGAGCTGCTTGGATTTGCTCTGACTCATGGCATGAGTCATGGATGGAGTCATAGTGTGACTCAGAGCAGGAGTCATAGTATGAGTAATCACAGGAGTCATGGTATGAGTTATGGAAGGAGTCATAGCATGAGTCATGGCAGGAGTCATTGCATGAGTCACCATTACTCAAATAACTCGGTCAATACTTTGTTTCCCAGGCTGATTAGCACAGCTATGGGTAGGCACAGCTTCTATTGAACTCTCCACTGAAAATGGAGTCAGGAGGTGCAGTGGTTGCGAAGATATTGAGGATTTACTGGCAGTGGTGACCAGATTGAGTCGGAGATTGAAATGAGTCAAGTGATTGAAAATGAGTCAGTTGTCCGGGTGACTCCGGCTGACTTTGAGGCTGCTGACATCTGCAAAGGTTTGTGGGTCCATGTGGGTCCCAAAACTTCACCCAGCAGAACAATAAGTTTGTAGACTCATTTCTGCATGGAAAATTCCCAAAAAAAATATGAAAAAATAGAGAATATTTGAATGGCCCTGAATCAAGAGAAAGCAGCAGATATATGCTGATATTTTAAGGCCATCAAGCAAAATTGTACAGTTTTGGGACTTTAAACAAGATCTTTTTAAGGGAAAACCAGTTCCCATACACTCTCCGAAGAAAGCTGAGACTTAGGAGCTGATATAGATTTGCCGTACTGCTGCCCGGGTTATTATAGAGCGGTGCACTGAACCAATGGCAACGCTCAGTAAGATCATGACCATAGTGCCTTCGGCAGAATAGCGATGGCTCGACATTGACAGAGGGTTACTTGACTGTCTGAATAATCAAGCTATTATATATATATGTGTGTGTGTGCGTTTTGAATGCTAGGGTTAGTTTGAATGCTAGACGACGTGTGTTTGGACATGCTTTTCCATGATGCTTAGGGATGAACTAACTTCTTCTGATTTCTCGCAACCTGAGTCGAGTCGATCAGATCGCTGTGCCTGAACAAAGACGCACCCACGTGGGTTTGAATAATTAATTACAACACCTATCGCTTATACAACAGCTACTCGCTATCCGCCAGTTGTTCGTCCCCCACATACCTTCCATATTGTTTACAGCCCGAAAAAATGTAGTCATCATTGGAACTGAGATGCTTGTATATGATATATCTTGGAATAGCCTCCATCTTGCTTCAAAAGATCCTCATGTGTGCCAGACTCCAGCACTGTAGAATCTCCCATGTACCTCCATAAATGTGTCAATTACATAATGAATGTGATCAAAAGGCAGGTACTGACAATATTAGATCCGCACAACGCGTGAGTTGGCCGTAACGATGCGATGAAAAGATCATCGTCTTATTCCCACGGAGTTGACGCAGACGTTCGAACAAAGCTAAGCGCAGTAAATAACGTGCCACGATACATAAAATACAATTAACCCACCATGTTCAGCATTTGGATCAAGAGAGGCGCTGGGTTCAAGCAAAACTTTAGGATAGTAGATGATAGGTAAATAGCAACTCACCTCGGCTCATCAAATAGAAGGAGACCAACGGCAGATTCATCCCCAAGAGACCTCATAAAGGAGCGAGATCTGAGTATTCAAGTTAGCCTAATGACGGGTATATCAAAGAGAGACTTGCACAGCAAGACGTTGCATTTGACCTCCCGAGAGCGTTAACTCCTGCGTACGTCCTACACGGGCCTTCAAGCCACTATATTTTACTTCGCGTCCAAAGAGACTCCTTGTGCCCTCTGGGAGTCCCGAGTAATAGTCCTGAACCGGTCTAGAGAGTATAGTATTGAACCCTTCAGGAAGTTCCTCAATGAAATCAGTCGCGCCACCTAATGCAGCGGCTTGACGAATGCGATCCTCGTCGTTGGCATTGTTGGGGTCGCCCATCCCAATGTTCTCCTTTATCTGTCGAGGGGTGTTGTGTTAACGTCGATTAAAAACCACTAAATCAACCTGCCGACAAGGGGAAGTGGGTGTAATCTTGGAACAAAACTGAGATGCAGCTTCGTAAATCTTCCAATTTGAGGTTTCTAATATTACGACCATCAACGAGAATCTCTCCTTCGCTTGGGTCGTACAGTCTGGTCAAAAGTTTCAAGATTGTGCTCTTTCCTAATTACGGCATGAGTTATTGATAGTAAATGATAGTAAAATATGAGGCTGAGAGCTACCTGAACCGTTCGATCCGACCAGTACGCAGAGTTGACCCGCTCCTATCTTGAATGAAACATTCCGTATCGCATGCTTTTTACTCCCGGGATATTTGTATGACACATTTCTAGAGAGTGCCTTCCATCAGCATGATGAGTGATTGCAAGGAATCATACAAACCTGAACTCGACTGAAATGCCTGTTCTCAATGTCTGCCGGTCTTCTGGGTATGGCTCTGTCCCATCAACCACCTGATTCTTCAAGTTGATTATCTCGTAGAGTCGACGGATGGACCCAAATGCCTCTGAAAGAGATGAAGTACGATGAAGAAGCATCCAAAGTGGGTTCTGAACCTGGGAGACTGTTTGTTGAATGAGAGTCAAGGAGGCTAGAGACACCGGTATGGAACGCGGCGACTGAATTGCACGTAAAGTGAAGACAAGCTAAGCATTGGTGATTGACAGTCAACTCAATGAAACGAACGTTTTAACATCACTCACTTGAGGGATTTCTTGCAAAGGTTGGCGAAGGAACGACAACGGCGAGAATGCTACCTTGCGCCGATACAACAAACGACGTGCTTCAGTTAATGATATATCACCATCAATGCCAAGTCTCTCGCGAGCAGCTCGATATGCTAATCAGCGAATGATTCAGCTGCACACTCGAATTTCGCGAGAAGCGATGCGAGTTACCTGATATGATGTATTGCTGCAGGTTTCCTGCCACTAATTCCTTGCGGGAGTCAGTAGTTTGCCCTAGCTTTTCATATCCCTTTGCACGGAGAAACTCTTCATTGTGACACGTCGCAGCCCAAACTAGGTGATACGGGCCATTTGTTTGCGAAGAGTTCGTAGGAACAGCGAAAATACACCTCTCACCTCCGTTCGTGGAATTATAGTTGCGGGCACTGAACAAACTTAAAACAGGCTCAACAAAGCTCAAACATGCGAGGAGGATGCCATCGGGTTGGGCTCTGACAACGCCAATGAGTACAGTGAATTGACTGATTAATTGAAGAAGTATCGAAACGATATGGGTCGAATGACTGATTGTGTCCCAAGCCACAGTCGAAGTGACCGAGGTGAGTTGCCCGCGTAAAGAAGGATCGTCATACGTTGGCACGTCCAATCGGGCGTGGGCTTGGAAGGTATGTTCAGAGAAGTGCGAACGCATAGTGGTAGAAAGTCGCATAGCGGCCCACTGGTGAGTTAGATTTGCGAGATAATCAGCGACTCCACAAGCGCATTTGGTCGCAAGCACGCGAATCAAGACGGCTTGATCCACGCTCCTAGAGTCGATAGAGATTTGGACGACTTGAAGCAGTTGGCCGGAGTAATATAGGGTGATCGCTGGTAAGAGTGATGTGATAAACATGGTGAGGAGATAGAGCACTAGTGTCTTGTAACCGAGGACTGCTAGTGTCTTGAACGCTCTGAGAACGAACGGGAGCGATGTGAGCAACTCATCAATGATTTGGAACGATGGCCAAGAAATCCATGGTTTATGATCCTCTACTTTCTCATAGAGATCCCATATTCCAAGTCGTGTATGGACTATACGTCCACCATCTGGGTCGAAAGGAGGGTTATCTTGGAGTTCTTTCACTGTCATAGCGGTGCAGTAGAATCGGGATTTTATGAGATTGCCGCAGCTTTGACTCAAACCGTCGAGTGAGGAAATATGCCCCAGAGCTGATTTCGACTTGGGGCGCAGCTGATGACTGACCAATTTCGACGGTCATCCACAGTTACGCCACTGGCACTGGTATTAGCGCTTCAGCGACTACGCCGCACGATCAATTTCTGATCATCGAGATCAAAAGATTCGACATTTTCAGCTGCAGGCCAGACTTGACAGTATGGGTTCATCGATGTAATTGGCATGGATTGAGTCCCGACATTAAAGCTATAATTAATGAAGATACACTCGGTGACTTTTGTGAAATATTAATAGTCGGTTGCGCCTTCATGATGAGCATAAAGAATCACGATTTGCCAGGGCAACTAACGCCTGTGCCATGATAACAATGCAGTGCATTGAACCAAATGTATTTACAGCCACTTGGGCGTTGCATACAGTAGCAGCTTAGTCGAGGTCAAGTTGAGCGCACGGTGCAGATGACGCTTTCCGACCGAACTTATTTCTTGATAAACACCGGTCCTAGAGCCATTGGGGTGTCGTTTTGGATCGATCGATGACTTGGCTGCCCGAAAAGATGAGGTTAATCGTTTCACAAATGCGCTTGGAAAAGAGGATGGAAGCTGAAAGCCTTCAAAAGAGCACCTGAAGTAGTCCTTGATGCAACTAGATCTCGTACCAGCGACTCCACGGCACCCCTTGGAGTAAACTCCAATGCAGCTTGGACGATTTCTGAAAAGAAGGCTGTGTCGAACTTCACAAAGGTTTACGTTTCGAAACAAGAGGTCAACTAGTGTGAAACATAAGGGCCAACTGTGCATGTGAGGTTTCAAAGGTTATGAAAAACAAGGGTCAACTGTTTCATTCCAACTCCGCAAACGCGAACTCGCCTATTCTGCAAATTTCAGTTGACCACGACGACAACGACAGTATTTCCACGAAGGCGACGACGGCGACGACAACGATTGAAACAACGATTGCACCAATATCACGAAACACGAATTATCTGTCTTTGAACACTACACACGAATGATGACCACTCTCGCTGGCGACGATGCTGACGACGACTCCCGTAGAACACATTCACGTCTCCTCCTTAGCTCTAGTAAGTGTGTTGACCTGTTGGCATTGTCTATAACTCTGAGCATCTGCTACAGCCCCGCCCTCCGAGAACTGGGACGACGATTTTGAATTTCAGGCAGGAGTAGTCGCCAGTGCGAGAGACAGCGCACAAGACGCGATAAACGCGCCCACACACCCCGGACATTCTCATGGTCAGGAGGAAAGCTGGGATGACGCGTATGAAGATGAAAATACACAGTCATCACCCGTCAAGCGCACCTCCAAAGTCGAAGAGGACGATGTTGAGGACTGGGATTCATCTGACAATGAGCTTGAGACTCACGGTCAACGTCATCGCGATACCCGACACGGGCAGACGCGAGAGTTTGGCTTAGGCGGATTTGAAGAGGAAGACAAGACGGTCACGGCGCGTTCAGCCTCGTCCCGGCCTAGGGAGCCCCCGCCAGTGTTACCACTTCCTATTCCGCCGTCACATTCTGCTCATAATTTCCAGGCACACACTGTACTACCATCTTCAACCACATCACCTACTCTGTCCACGTTTTCCATCCCGCTATCAAGCACTACACGTGATCGCGCCTCCATTTACTCCCAAGACCCTCTCATGCCCACCACAAATAGTTCCGCTCCTCATCTATCAGTGATGCGCTCATATCCGCATGCTGCAGGTTCGACTCCTCCACGAAAAGGTCGACGTCTACGGAAGAAAAGCCGGCCACCAGAGGCAGATATATTTGAACTAGAGGACCATGAGCCCAACCCCATTCCAGCGTCTGTTCCTCCCGTTATTGCCGCACCGCATGACGTTTCGTCACCTACTACGCCTCCGCATGCACAGCAAACAGTATTAGAGTCACCATCGCAGCCGAGCGCCCCACCCACACCTTCCTCATCGATTCTTACTCGTATTGGGAGCTTCAAACGTTGGGCAAGACGCAGCATGGGCCCTGATGATCCTGTACTATCAGGATGGAGACGATCGAAGAGCTCGACCGGCCCAAGCGACGCGAAGAGCTCTCACGGGCCAAGTGACGTGCTTCTCCGCGGTGCAAAGTCATCCACAGGCCCAGAGGATCGTACATCTATGGAGGACGGTATTGAGCTCGGTTTGCGCCCTGTGTCGCCCACGCCGGCGCCAAGTAGGCTGGCGAGGCGGAGTAGAGGGGACAGTGCGAGCGGACAAAAATCGGGCTGGTTTTTTCGGGCTGGCGGGGCAGCTGGGTCTGAGCGGGAAGAGGTGACGCCAGCTGTCCAAACGCCTGAACTCACGCCATCTAAACGAGGAACCACCCTTGGCTTGCGGCGGAGGAGTAAGGCACGCGAAGGGGGTGAGGATGATGTCAATGGGGAGGGGAAGACGCAGACTCCCCGCAAATTGAAGGCAAAGCTTGCCCCTGCGCTCAAAGCCGAAGGATCTGCCGGTCTCCATAAACAAGGCGAGCCCATAAGCCCCACGCGACCTTCGAGGCGACCATCATCACGAGACGCTCCAGATTCTCGGTCACACACTGGATCGAGACCTATGTCAATGCTGTTTCCACGGAGTGGAAACGGAAACGCAAGCGTCGGTCGCAAGTCGGGCACGGGTATGTCTGTTACAGAGTCAACTTCAACAGGATCCGCTGCGGTGACATCCATTCGAGACGGTGCCGGTGGGGATGGAGAGAGTAGAGACAGGGATGGTGGAAGAGAGAGTGGGATGCGTGGTCTGATGAATGGCGTCCGGAGACTTTCCCTTGTCGGTGCTACCCCCGGGCATAAGCGGACCAAGAGCACAGGTGGCGGGAATGGCATAGAAGAAGCCCCCAGAAAGGATGTAGCGACTCGGCCTCGTTCGCGAACGGATCATCTTATAGATGGTGTGAATATGGATCAGTCCTCATTAAACCCTCCGATTCTGCGATTTGCTCCTCATCAAGGTGACGGCAGTGGACTGTTACCACCAGTTGAACTCGAGCCATCCGCCATGTCGGGGATGTTTGCGAGGAGGGGATCACTACCCTGGGCAGACTACGATCGTTCAGACGTGGAGTCCCATCCGGTGGCCGGCGCGGATTCTTCATTGCAACCACCAGCGGCTGTTATCGACCAACAACATCCATCACCACATCAGCAATCGTGCTCTACGGCTTCGAGCTCGCCCAGCGCAGGCTCCGGAAACTTAGACCTGGGGTCACAGATGAAGTCTTCACGTTTGCCAATAGCTCCCGTACCCCCAGTTCCAGTCCTAAGGAAATCTGCCGACGCCGTCCCTCAATCGCGGTCGCTTGCATCTGCTTCAACAGCTCCCATAGAGCAACATTCAGGATTGGAATCACGACAGAGAGCCCCAATACAACCTCATTCCCCATCAAAGTTTCCAATACCCTCCAGTCCACAGTCTGCATCCCTCGGACGCTCTACAGCATCGCCTTCGCATTCGACAGGACTTCGCCGTAATTCGCTAGGTGATCTCAAGACCCCGCTCAATACCCTTGGTGAACACAAGGCGCAACTTCCGCCGTTGGGTGAGCTCAAGATCCCTGCACGGATATCACGAGCGCAGCAGGGTCTTAAAAGAGACATGGGAATGGTGAGGGAATTTGCAGGATGTGTGGAACGTGAGTAGCTATGTATCATACTTCTCGGTTGTCAGACTGACCTAATTGATCAGAACTCAAACGGCTACAAGCAACCTATGTATCACTTCTCGGTGACCTGCGAGCTGCATATGATGCATCCCCCGGATCGTCACCCCCAGGAGCTGCTCATGTGCAGTTTCACCTCCCATCTCGACCACCATCTCAAATTGGGATGGCTAGGAAGACCATCACATCTAGTTCCAATCCGTCCGTACAAAGCATCCATCAGGCGGTGTCTCTCAATTCTCCAACACAGCTCCATCCTGCAAGGACCCCCTCGCGGGCCTCGCATGACATCAGTCGGGAGCTTGTTCGATTGGAGCATGAATATGGGATCTGGTGGGAGTGTGCAGAACTACTCATCGAGCTAGGCGGTGGGTCAGGAGTCGCCGCGGGTGCAGCCTCGAATCCGAATCTGGCCAATCTTTCGACGTCAACGGTGAATACTCCTGCTGAAGATCCACCGAAGCAGCCAGCCGCATCGAGACCGATTACGCATGTGTCATCCATGTCGGAGCCTGGCTCTCTATTCGAGCAGGCCCACTCTTCGACATCGAACTCCAAAGGTCCACCCCAAGCGAGCCCACCACAACTCTCACGCTGGCGTGCATCGACTGGGAGACATGATTTGAGTGCACGACAACTGAGGCTGTTGAGGGACATGTTGAATACCCCAGATCCGGCGAGCCTAGCACATGCGGCTGGGCCATATGGCTATGGTGCTGGATACCCACACCCCCATATGCTGACCACAGCGGAAGCTCAACCATGGGCAACCTGGAATCCTAGTACGGTGACACTTCCGTCGGAGGAGAGCTCAGATGTCCACAGTCATGGTGCGCCCCCTACAAGTGAATCAAGAGAGGGAGGCAAAGCGAAGAAACGCCGGGCGAGCAAGCTAGGCATGTTGGGACTTCGGGAGATCTTGCGCGGACTGAAGCGGAATGCTGTTGCCGAAGGGAGACTTGATGCAGCCGAGAAATCTGCACATGGGCACCACAGTTCGGAATCGAGCGTGAGCAATATCGCTGAAGAGGACCACTATAATCGCCGACGGTCACCCTGGCATCAGCACGATGAGTACCACGCCGCCAAGCTGAGCACCAGCCCCGAGCTTACTGCTCCTTTCGATCACCCTCCTACGCGAGCTCACCCCCCAAAAAGTCCTCGCCGACCTTCTCTGGCCTCCATCTTCCGCATAGGAAATAAGAACATGAAGGGGACGGCTGCGAATGGCAAAATGAAAGATGGAGACGCCTCTCCAAATGGGAATGGGATTAGCACTGCCGAGGGTGAGCGGGTGTCTGCACTGGCTGCTGCCGCAGCAGGAGAGTATGCAGACTGGGAACGCATGTCGCGGAGCGATCTTGACCTAACGGCTGTCGGACCAGGAACGGCAACAGTTCGCGCGAAGAAGTCCACGAAAACTCCAGCCTCCCGCTCAAGCATCAATCTCAATTACCCATACTCAAATGCCAATGGTCTGACTCCTAAGAAGACGCCAGCGACTTCCCAGACATCTCTTTGGGACTCGTCACCGTCATCTCTATCTCCACAGCCCTCTCGCCTTCCCCTTTCTATAGCAGAAGAGGGTGGGGGTAGGAATACGCAGAGAGCCAAGACACCCGACCCCGCGCGGTCCAGGGACCGGACAAAGGACCGAACATCCTCATGGTCTCAAGCTCATCCCACTCCCCGCCCAGCATCACGGAACGGTAAAGCCGGTATGTCGGGTACAGTGCGTTCAGCGCCTCCCAACGATTTTTCTTCTACTGCCTCTGCGCCAAAGCTGGCACTTACTCCCGAAAACATCAAACCCCTTTTGGAGTACGCGAAGGAGGTTGGTGCACGGCTCTCAGAGTGTATCAATGAAGTGCAGAACCTCTTGGGTGCTAGCATGATAGCTTCATAACATGTGCCGTTCTGTGTACGATCTTGATTCCTTTTTCTGTCATCATCTCAGTCTTTTTTTTACCCCCCATCGTTCTATTCATTTGCTCTCTTTCGTTGCTCTCAGCATGTGTCACTCGTCCTTACAGGCCCCATCATTGTGTATTACCGATTCCATCATGTCTCACGCTCGTCAATGCACTTCATTTTTTCTTAGTGTGCTTCGCTCAGCAAGTGGCTTCTTCCCGTGGTGCAAAGACGAAGTGATTGCGGAGTCCCGAATTTCCTGAGTCCTCCGCTGATGCATTTTAACGTCAAGTTTCAAGTCATTGGCATTGTGCAGCATGGTATGCGCCACTTAAGATCAGTCACCATCCCTTGTCTTGGAATCGCTGAACATAGAGACCGAAGCGCTTATGTTAAACCACGAAAACATCTGTTCTTTGATGAATCAATTTCGAATGCCACTACAGCTCCGTATCCAGCGCTTGTGATAGCGCCTGTGGCGAGTTCCAACCACTGCAACGGAAACAGGGGATGAGGGGGCATTCAATATCCGATTTTGCCACGATGGCAAGTCTGGAATGGGGCATGTTGTTTCTGACTGCTCCCGGTCCGTATCATTATTGGCAGCCTAGAACTGAGAGAGTTTATTTCCTACAATGGATACAATGGATGATATTTTGGCGGGGATATTCTCCTGTGGTCAATTAGTATCCTCGCAAGCTTGCAACGTTGTTGTTGGTTCTTCCGGCAATGTTCCAAACCATCGATTCAAGCCATGCCTCCGTATTATTTATCCCGGAGGCACAGTGTCCCCGCCGGACCACGGCTCCCTTGGGACCTTGTGTCCGTTTGTGTGCTTCTGCGCGCTGTGATCGCTTGCATGTGCATCTTTTGTCGATGTGAGTGGCAATCACTTACCTATAACGACTAGTAGACAGCAGGGTCCAAGCTTTTAAATTATCTCTCAAAGTACTATGTTTGTGAAACTATCTCGGCTTTGTAGCAACCCCGTGGTCACACACGCTATTATTGGACAGAGCTGCCGTTGGACCTGCCAGTGTGCGAGCATTCCCTGCGGCGCCTCTGTCTAACCCAATGCAGTTATTATGCGCATTAAGAAGGCTATCTGTACTTTCCGTATTGCTTAGTAGTGACCAAATACGTTTGACCTTGAGGGTGCGTGAAGCGTTTCGATATCTACATACCGCAGTGCCTTCAGCCTACTGTGCACCGACGGTGTTTTTATGCGTAGTTACTATAGTGCATGCGAGAGAGATTAATCATCAAGCATCACTTGAGTCATGCGAAGTCACTCATGACCCAATTGCCATGACTCCTATGTTCAACCAGTAATATCCGAAGGGCTAGGGTACTAAAATATCTTCCATTGCCAGCGCAGACGGCTAACCTGTTGGATGAGCCAGGAGGTGAATAAGCATTCACCAGAAATCACATCCTACATTGCACCTGTTTTCACGCCATGCAAGCCTTGGAACCATTCACAATACACAGTCATTTTGGTCAACGACGATGGATGCAACCCACGATTACACTAGTAAAATGGATTGGATGTTTGACGAACTCGAGCAAAGATAACCTGCCTTCAGGGGCCATGAAGGTTTGCGGGCTCCTCCCTTTGTGGACGGACCACGGTGTGCCGGGCGTGAAGTTGAAAGCGGCATGACTTGCCTACTCAGGGAAGTCACTCTGCCTTCATTAATCTATCTGGAGATACCTCATGGTAACTAGAAGCCTCCAGTTTACTCGCTTCGTTCAGGAACCCGGCAAATGTTGGCTTTGGGTCCGAGTCGCTTATATATCAAACCAGGGAACGCAAGCCAAAAGCGCCAGAAAGAAGCATGATTTCCATGCGAGTCGCGGCGGCGGGCTGTGCATGGCCTATCTTGTCCCGACGAACTACCGACGGATTGAGAGAGCAACAGACTTAGTCCTGAAGACATATGGTTTAGCTCGGTGAGGAGTATATTGCCTCTAGAAGTTGATGGTAGCAATTGGTACCATAAGAGCTGTGGCGCAGTTGTCACGGCAGCAGAGCAAGTGATCTGTGACGGGACGTGCTCGACGACGTGGAGGGAGTCCAGACGGAATGCATTTGAAGTATCTGTGCCTTGGGGTTAGGTTGGGTGAGCGAGAGAATAGAGTTGCTGGAGTAAAAAGGGCTGTGGCGGCACAGCAGTAACGGTTGATCATGGACGCTCAAAATATACCCGAACCGTGCTTAGTCAGTGGCAGGCGCCGACATTTCACGGCAGCAAATCTTCCTAGTCTGTTCTCGTTGACCACGACGTGCACACTCCTCCATCATGGAGTCTCTCGTTGAACCAGAAACAATGACAGTTATCAAGCAGATACTATCTAACCTTATCTGCAATGATAACGACTTGCGCTCAAGGTGTGCAACATCCTACACTATGCATTTTGTCCAGAGTCGCGTGGCTCAATCTTGCGTGCAGTGCTGAGCGTGCAGTAAATGAAAAACTTGCAGAAACGCCCGAAGTCTATCTTCTGGCACTAGTTCAGCTCTCGAGGGCAGAGCCAAATGACGTGGTGAGCACTAGCATTTCCTGCAAACGAAATACCATGCAGAACGACAAGTTGCAGATGCGCTCTTTCTCTCTTGTCCTCCTACGCCGCCTTCTCTTTCGTGCTCTTCCATCTTCACCTCCCACCCTCCGATCGTCACGCATAACACTCTATGATCATCTTTCGGAACCGACGCGTACCTCCCTGGAGCGCGCACTTCTCTCCGCGCTTGCCAATGAACCTTCCCAATCTGTACGGCCAAAACTTGCAGACACCATCACCGATCTCGCCATTGCATCCTTCGACCGCGGCCGTCCCTGGCTCGCGCTTCAGGCTCAAAGCTTTTCAGCTACTCTTAATGCCGACCACCGTCAACGAGAGAGTGCATATCGTATTTTCGGAAATGTGCCAGCGCTTATGGGAGATCAACAAGTGGATGCTATCGTGAGGGTTCTTCAGCGTGGACTCCAGGATCCTGAGAGTCTCGAGGTAGGTTCCGTCAGCAAAGTATTTCTCACTGCTCACACTGCATCTCCAGGTTCGGAATGCAGCACTGCGCGCATCGGCCGCATACTTGTATTCGGCTTCCACACAAACCCAAACACAGGCACAATCACTCCTCTTTTACATGCTAGATACGCTTCCTTCGCTCCCCCCTTCGCGTGCTCCTGATTTCATTCAGACACTCACAACGCCTCTTGCGTCGTCTCCCGCTACAGCTCACCTATTTTCTCCGCATCTCACTGCACTTTTAACCTACTTACCACCACTTATACTGCCACAATTCAACGACCCGGGACCAACACCCACTACTGCACGTCCTTTTCCCTCCAACTCCCCTTCGGAGTCATCAAGCTCCGGAGCCAAGACACCAAACGGAACAGGTCCATCTACACCAACGCAGGGGCGTCATACAGTGTCGGCGTTCACGTTCCCACCTCAACAAAAGTCTGCATCACCGTCACCTCAACCCCGCGAGGATCACGAGCATGAGCAAGAGACACGTCGAGCCGCTCTTGAGCTCCTGGTGGCACTTACAGAAGCCCGACCTGGTATGGTCAAGCGCGTCGATGGATGGGTTGCGTTGGGCGTCCGGGCATGTCTGGAGGGGATGGGTGAGATTGGAGAAGGCGAAGAAGGTGGTGGGGGGACGGGTATGGGTAGAAAGGCTGCAGATGAGGAAGAAGGTTTGAGAATGTGGTTAGATGCGGACGTGAGTTGTGTCTTGTCAATTATCGTCATGGGTGGCACATGATGTTGACGTTGAAACAGCCAGCGCAAGATCCCACGGATGAATTTTATCCTCATGTGTATGAGCAATCATTAGATAGGCTCGCGTGTGCTCTTGGTGGCAAGGAGCTCTTACCCCATGCTTTCCAGTGCGTCGTTACATTATTCGTCTTTAGACACAATGGCAACGCTTCCTGCAGATACATTCCAGCAATGCTCAAATCGCACGAGTGGCGAATAAGACACTCTGGACTCATGGCTGTAGCTGTTGTAGGAGAAGGAACCCAAAAGGTCCGTATGAATGGTTTCCTTTGAGTAAGCCTCGTATATTCAGTGGGCGACAAAAGGTTATGGCCCATGAGCTCGGTGATGTTGTAGGGTGAGCTAACTGATCCTGGACCGCCATGGGTTTCAACCCTAAGGTGCTATGTGCACATGCGTTCTAGACTTGTACTGCCGATGTTCAACGATCCGCACCCACGGGTTCGTTGGGCAGCATGTCAATGTCTGTAAGTGCTTTTAACCTTTCCCGATGTCTTCGTAGCGTCTGAATTGTGAACATAGGGGGCAATTGTGTACAGATTTCGAGGTATGCTTGGGTGGGCTTAACTGTTGTTCGCCCTTCACTTAATGGGTTACTACCGCCTCGAACCACAGGAGGTCATTCAAGACCGCTTCCACCAGGAAATGTTCTCGGTTCTCCTCCCTGCGCTCCAAGCACCCGAAGCTAGGTTCGTGCGCGTCCCACAGTACAATTTGATGTAGCTTGACTGTTGGCATTTTCAGAGTGCACGCCCATGCCGCATCCGCATTCATCAACGTTTGCGAGGGTGTCTCGCGACAAGTTATGCTGCCATATCTCGATGCGCTTGTTCAGCGCCTTCTTGCCATGCTCCAACCTTCTAGCCCGGGCTGGGTCCAAGAGCAAGCTGTTACCACACTAGCGATGGTTGCTGACGTAAGCGAGGACACCTTCCGCACAGTGAGTTGCGATTATATCGCTATTATTTTCCATGATAGCTGATGTTGAGCAGTACTATTCATCCATCATGCCGTTAATGATGAATGTTCTCCGCAACGCCCACGGTATTGAGCATCGCAAACTGAGGTGCAAGGCTATGGAATGTGCAGGACTCATCGGTACTTGCCTCCTTTTATTTTGTCGGTGACCTATGGCAATACTGATTCACCCAAGCTATTGCGGTGGGACGGGATACATTCCGACCCGACGCCCCTCAACTGGTCGAACGGTTGATGCAATTACAAAGTAAGTGCGCTCTTGCAACTCCGCACAGTGAACTAATGATTTCTGCGAAACAGACGGTCCGATGGACCCTGATGACACTATGTTACCACAGTATCTGAGTGCGAGTTGGGCGAAGGTCTGCCAGGCCATGGGCCCCGAGTTTGAGCCGTACCTTCCAGTGGTTATTCCCCCTCTCCTCCACTCCGCGGCTGTCAAAGCTGATGTGTCTATATTCGGTGAGCCTTTACAATTCAGTCGCCATTATATAACCCTAGAAGCTCAATTCGACACAGACTCGGAGGATGAGCAGGGAATGAATGGTGAGAAAGAAGGTTGGGAGACAATTGAGCTAGAAGGGCAGCAAGTCGGCATCAAGACTGCGAGTATCGAAGAAAAGTGCCAGGCGTTCGAGATGCTTGTTATCCATTGTTCTACGATGGGGGTCAAGTTCACGCCATGGCTTTCGCAAGTGTTGGAATTGGTGCTACCAGGGCTTACGTTCATATTCCATGATGGTGTTCGAGAGGCTGCGGCTTTGTGCGTTGTCATTTTTTGTATTGGTGGGATCGTTAATGAGGTATATTAATCCAGACTTGTTCCCATGTTACTTGTATGTGGGAAGAAGAGTAACTTGCTGATACCTGACATGTTGAATGCTGTTTTTAACCAACTCGTCAATGTCATCGGTGCCGAGGATGACCCATCCTTCCTCGCTTCGGCTTACAAGTGCTTCACCGACTCTACACGCGTCGTCGGTAAAGAATCACTCCCGACATCTGTATACGACAGCGTTATCAAGGCTACACAAAATCAACTCCAGGTCCTGGCCCAGAAACGAAAACGACGCGCGGAGAAGTCGGTACGAGAGTTGCAGGAGGAGAGGGAGGACGTGGCGCTTTTGGAGGAGATGGAGGAGTTTGCGTTTGAGGAGATGGGCAAGATGCTGCAGTTCTTTGATGCGTCGCACCCGCTCCTTTTTGCCATTAGCAGTCTAAAAGAACTTTGCATCAGGAGAGAGCAGTGGGGCAATGAGGGAGAATAAAGAATAATGGGGGTTATGGTACGATGGTCGGATGGTGCGCTTTTGCTTTGATGTTTGTTTCTTTTTTCTTTTTCTTTTTTGCAAAATGTTATGTTATAGGATGCTAGGGTTTGATTAATAGTTACCCGTACAAAATGGATTTATTGACGTGGCGAGGGGGCTAAGTATGGCGCAATGAAACTCTTTGCAACTCACTGCGAGACCACCTAAAATATGACTTACTGATATGATCGCCTATCCGCACTGTTTTTGACCCTCTAATCCTGTCTATATTTTATGTGGGTAGAGTAGCAGTGGAGACCACATATTTATGCTGAATTGACCCAACTCCAGAGGTAGATGTCTCTTTTTTTTTTTGGCGAAGGCGTTGTTCAACCCTTTATGTAAAATTTTCTAGGTGTTTGCGCTAAGGAAGATGTAGTGATTTCGAACAAGAGTGTCCGTGTTTGCTCAAATATGTTAGTTTAGATAGGAGCATGCTAGTTACTCTAGAGAGTATTTGTTACTGGGGCGGCCAATAAATTTTTATAAACTAATAAAACAAGCGCTAAGGTCATTAATAATTCTCACAGGTGCTCTACACGTGACAGGAACGTGACAGACCTCACTGCGCTGAGCAGTTGATCGAGGTCGCATGTGGAAAACTCTTCACGTGGCTTGCGCTCAAGTTTTTGAATAGCAAGGAGGCTGGCTGTGGTAACCGAAGCGGAGAGGGAGAGGTGAGCCGAGGGAAGGTGTGCTGATTTCATGGGGTCCAAATGAAAAGTTGGGTCAGCCGGTGAGGATAGAGGAGCCATAGAACAGCTCAGGCTGGATGGCAGCCATGTGAGGCGAGATGCAGCGTGTTGTGGGCAGGAGTGGACGCGTTCTTTACTATTAAGTTCCCACGGTGTACTAGTAACTATTATTCTGCCCGGCATACGCCGGAGCCAATAATTATTGGTAACAAATACTCTCTACTGCAGCTCGGAGGTAAGCTTTCATAATTTTATCCAATCTCTGTTACGGAAGTGGCCCTAGTAACCTGGGGCGCACATGACTCGGTCGATGCTACTTAGACATATTCGCGTTTATGTAACACCTCAGTGAACTTCTCTGAGTTTTGGCTTAGTTGGGCGATAACTAATTATATATAAGCTTGAAGATCTAGTCTCTTAGCCCTTCGGTCTACAATCTCTACCTCGAGTCATTCATACCTTAACCTAGCTTTGACTTGTATTTCTTTGATTGTAGCTCCGCTCTCTTTCCATAAATACACTCACCCTCAGAATCAACCTCCTGAGTCACAGATGTATGAATATATCTATGCAATATGTCGTGAACTTGCTACCAGTGGGCGGTATGTGCAAGATAAGGCAGGCTATCTACGGTAATTCTGTAGGTGCACCCTCGAACACCGAGCTGGAACTCAGCGCCAAGCAGCGATCCTTTGCCATGGTCAAACTCGGCATTAGATCCTATTTTGGGACTGTTGAAAGCAGGGAGAGCCAGGAGTTCGAACACGAGGCTTGGGCGTTTGACGAATGAATAGCAGTCATTGCAGCAGACGGGTCTCCTCCTGGAGCTAACCACGGCTGATCTTAGCGTGAAAGCAAGTGGGCCGCCCGCCCCCGTAGTATCCCAGGACTCGTCAACCAGTATACCACAACCTTCTACAGTGTTCCAATCGAACGGTGATCCACCTACTTCTGCAGCCCAGGAGAAATCATCCACTCAGTGAGTGCACGTTTCCTGAGTCTTTGATGAGCTTGTCCGATCGATTGTCCAGGTGTGAAATCATCCTTCAGGATGTCCTGGCTGCAATGCATGATTCAAATATATTTCCACGTGTTGGAAAAGATGCGCCTTCCCGATTCTGGTCAGCATACAACCGTCTAGCTAAACAACATGATAATGAGTTTCTTGATCGACATAACGGTGACATGGATGTCCTGCTTATCTTTGTAAGTGTTAGAAATTAGTAATTTCAATCATCCTTGGTTGAACGATTGGTGTCCCTCGAATCGTGCAGGCAGGTCTTTTCTCAGCTATTAGTGCAGCATTCATTATGAATTTGGAATCCAACTTGAGCCCCAGCGAAGGCAAGACGACAAACGCTTTGCTGATGGTCTTGATCAATAAAATAGACAACGGCACGTTCCCGGGGCAGGAAATGAGCTTTCCCGTCCCAAAAGGACTGAGCTCTACACCGGTTTGGATACAGACGCTTGCGCACGCGAGTCTGTCTACGAGTCTTCTCGCGGCTTTCGGGGCGGTTTTGTCAAAGCAATGGCTTGGGTACTACAAAACGACACGGTTGGGACAAGGCGCATTGGACAAGCGCTGCAAACGAAGGCAGTTGAAGCTCGATGGACTGAAATATTGGCACTTTAGTGCCATTGTCGCCACATTACCCATCCTCCTCCAGTTGTCGCTGTTATTCTTTGGCATCGCGCTTTCCGCAAATATATGGATCCAGCAACATACCGTCGCAAGTGTCCTAATAACCCCAACTGCATTTGGAGTCATTTTCTATTTCTTCACTGTAGTGGCGTCGTTGAAGTCGCATGACTGTCCATTCCAGACACCTGCCTCGATGGTACTTAGACGTATCCCGGCTATACTTCGACGTGTCTCTCAAGGCGCAATTTTGTTTAGAAACGCGGTTCGAAAGAAATGGGACGAGCCCTGGGCAGTCTCAGTGAATGGTCTACTGCGCACTGTGAAATCTCGCTTGGAAAATGGGCGGCATGCGGCCACCAGATCAGTTTCACGCTTTCTAACGTATTTCACGCGAAAGCTGTCGTGCAGTGGACGATTGCTAGTCGTTGATATGGAATATACTGGAGGTGCAGGACATTCGCCTTCACAACGCGCTGAAACTTTGGAGAAATTCGTGGATTCAACCCAGTTGGATCTGGGTGGTTATGTCGGATCACAAATCGAGTTGGCTGATGTACATGCAGTCCAGTGGATTCTCGAGACATCCACAGATACCGATATCATAACGGCTGCAGCAAGGATGGTGCCAAAAATAATCCAGTGGCCCGAGGATATAACTGGCGTGTTGAGCCGACTGGAAACCCATTTGTATGCGTCTTTCGATCCTGCACGGCAACTGCCCCTTCTCGCACAAGAACAAGCGGTGGCTTGCGTGAAAGCAGTGTACCACTTTTATGTCGAGCGAAATCTGGAAACTCAATTCTTCATCGACGACGGGGACATTTTCAAGTTGTCCGATGATGATCACTGTGTGTACCAAATGCGTGGAAACCAGGGTTTTCTTTTCATCGCCTGTGCGGTAGAACTCCAATGAGTATCTGGATATTGCCTCCTTATCATTATCCGATCGCGCGTGGATGACGCGCATGTTCACTTACCGTCTACATGACGGTACAGTCAGCGCAAAGGCTGTCACCTTTGTGCTTGAATTTGTCTGTATTTGCCTACATGAACAGAACCCCCCGGGCCGCTTGGTGGCAGATTGTCTGTTACTGGCAGGCCTGCTAATGGGTTTACAAATAGATGGTCAGCAATTAGCCAAACTTGACAAGAGGTAAGTTTGCGTATCGTATTATAGCATGAGCAATTGCACAGACAGCTTTGTAGCCCAGCGATCGAAACCCTCCGACAATGGGTGATGAATCGCATGCTAGCTGTGCTTCTCGGTGAAGCTCCAGACTCGGTTCAAGGTAAACGGTACATGCAGAACGCACGGAGCCTCTTTCAGCCATTGCTTCAAAACCGTCAGAGAGGTATCGACAATCCCGAAGACTTAGGCGGTCGACATATATCTGAGAGGTTCCTCAAACTCTGTTTCCGACTCCTTAAAGAAGAAAAAGGGGCAAATGGAGGGGATCAAGCCCTGTCAGGGAATGTGGCCATTCTACTTCATTATAGTTTCAATCGTTCTCCGCTCTTGGACAATCCCAACCGGTATCTTGCATTTGAGCTCTGACCATACAATTGGCACACACCAGAACAGTTTGATTTGCTGGTAGATTACCACGCAGATATCTGTGACGGTAAAGACTACAGTGCAATTTTCGACACTTTCGTGGTGTTGGCATGTCTGCATGGGACACCGACGACTCTGGAACGGCAGCGTCGCTACATTAAGACGACAATTCGGTTTATGAACTCTTCAATGACCCGCCGCGTACGCTATGCAGCCTTAAACGCTGCTTTCTCGGTCCGGACTGTAGTAACGTCAATGGGCAGTGATGACGAAACACCCCGAGAACAATTTTCACAAGCTCTTGCTTCAGCGGTTCCGGGTCGTCAACAGACTATTACTCCAGTCAACAAAAACACGTTCAACACACCGTTTTTCTTAAAGTGGGGCCGGAATCTTTACTATCTCCAACTACTGTGCGCCCTCGCCCAAGAGCGCTCTTGGCGTGACCAACTTTACAAGAATGGCCATTTCGACAATTGTCTTGGAATTGCGAATGCACTTTCATCCCAGAGTGGCGGTGAATTCGGCGCGTATGCTGTCTATGTCACACACATTATTGCAATCGTTGATGCTGCAGGCGAAGAAAACCCAATCCTTAGTATGGGTATCCGGATGTATCGGATTTGGCCACTTGTTCTACAAGCCTGGCGCTTCATATTTAGCCTTGACTTCTTTGAATCGGCGACTAAGGATAATTGGATGAAGCTTTCTAAATACGGGGTATCTTGAGGCTCCCCCGTGCTTGATTGCATATGCGAAGAGACGAGGGGACAACACGGCGGAGACAGATCGTTTGATCGAGCTGGTCGAATGGATTTGCAAGAACCTCGAGAAGAAGCAACGAAGTCAGCTGGAGGTTGCGTCACAGGTACTTGACAATCACTCATTTGGGCATCAAGGGATTCCAGCTCTACTAGTCAAGGACGTACGTGGTTTACTGGATACTCGACAGGAAAATGTAGCGCACTAGATGTATTCATGCCACTGCACCATGCACAATTTGAAACCGTTGCCTGATACGTCGAGAGGTAAGTTGCCAGCAAATCACGTGCGGCATAGTCGACCGCATCAATTGGGTATCCATCAGATTCCTGTCGCGCGTCGTGGTCAAGTTTGTTACCTAAGTTCTTGGAAGTTTATCTAGTTGCGTGGAGACCTCAATCGAAGATTTCGGCTCCAACTTCGCTTTCAATTAACCTCCTGCACTTTGTCCAGCATAAAGAGCGATGTATAGTACCCGATCAAAAAATTCTCCCCACCCATTCTCACTCATGTATATATATCCAGTGTTGCAATGCTCATAAAATCTAGTACCCTCGGGAACTTTGGATAGTTGCCGCATGCAACCATGTATCGTAATGGCCATTCGATTTTCGTTAACTGTCATGACAATATCATCGTAGCTATCATAAGAAGTTGAGGGATCCTTCCCCAACTCTCTCCCCCTTTTGTTTTTGTTCGGACATGACGATCTCTACGCTACGCATCCTCTAGGTATCGTAATCGTAATGGTTATTCGATGTTCGTTAACTGTCATGATAATATCATCGTAGCTATCATAAGAAGTTGAGGGATCCTTTCCCAACTCTCTTCCCCTTTTGTTTTTGTTCGGGCATGACGATCCGTACGCTACGCATCCTCTTTGGGCCAAGGCATGGCTGGGAGAAGGCTAGCCGCCAACGTTCCCCCCGCCGAAACAATGCAAAGGACAGCGTAGACTAACGCTCCGCCTAGCAGGTTATGCTCGACAGATAGAGCGAATAGAGAAGTTGCACCAGCAGGACCGATGGCACGCATAATGGATGTCAAGGTCTGTGCAAGGCCAGTCGTGGCACCGAGTGCTGAGCGAGACGGAACTGCTGCTGTAAGGAAAATGAAGACGGCACCTAGTCGTTGCACGCATATTTAGAGGCATATCGGGTGAAAGTCAGCAATCATGGCTTACTGAATGCCATACTTGGTAGCGTCGCCAACGCCAGCTGGATCACAAGGACTATCCAGACATTGATGCTCAAACCATTTTGAGCTCTGGCGAGTGCATTCATTACAGGAAAAAATGCGTAACAAAAGATGAATGCCGCTTCGCAAGTCCATAAAATTGCCCTCGTTCCGAACCTTCTGTGGAATGGCACGAAGAAGAGAATGGAGACTGCACCATTTGCGACCCCGTATCCGGCAAGGCAGATACCGACGAGAGAGGGAGACATGCCGAGGCCACCACTAGAGATTGGAGTGCTGAGGAAAACCGGCAGGAGAACAACAAAAGTCATGTCAGTCAGTGCAAGAAGTGCATAATTCACCATCACCGCAACGACACGTGAGGTAAGAAGATTGCGCAGGGAGATGTGCTTGGTTTCGGGTGCACCGGGGATGAGAGCAGTGCACTCGGTGACTGTCGTATCACCGCTGAATTTACGACGTCGCAATCCTCGTGACAAGAATTGTGATTTGCGATGAATGACCAAAGGAACGCTCTGTATCAACGGGAATTGGGGACCTCAGCAGCCTATTACGACAGTGAGGAGACGAACCTCCTGCAATAGAAGATAGGCGAGAACAAACGCGGATGTAGAATAGACTGCAGCAATTGCACATGGTAAAAAATAGGGATTCGTCTCCCAGAATTTCGATTGTCGAAAAAATCCTCCAAACCGCTCGTATGGATGCTGTAATGACCCTCCAATCAAAGGACTGTAAACCCACCATGGTCATCTTCATAACAGAGGGTAATAGCCTGGCTCACCCACCCTATTGTGTTTCCGACGGACCATATGATAGGCATAAACGAAAGACCCCTATCTAGATTTGTGTCGTCCGTGATTTCGCTCAACATACACTTGATCACTCCTGTGTTACCGTTCAGAGCACCAGCAAGTGCACGGCTCGCAACGACAGACCAAAAAGTGCGTGAAAGCCCGAAGCATAGCATGGACAGGCCGAGCCCAAACAATCCCGTAAGTAAAATGGGCTTCCGACCGATGCGATCTGAGAGACGACCCCATTGCAGAATCATGAGGGATTCTGTGAGAAAAAACAACGATTCCTATGGGCTTGTGATGAATAGTGAAAGGTAGTTATATCTTGGATGATACGCACCACAAGCCCAGCGTAATAGCCTACTTTGGAGACATTGCCACCAGTTATCCCCGTTTCATCAATAAGCTATAGCCACGATGGTGCTATCAGCGCCGCGTTGTTGAGCACAGCGATATAGTACTCACCTTGACGATAAAGGGTAATATGACTGTGGATGTAATCGGTTCAGCCAATTGCAAGTATAGGAGCGTAGACAGCTGGACTCTTGGAAGAGGGGTCGTTTTTTTTTTCAGTGAGCCTTCATGGTGTTGTTCCAGGGTGTGGTGCTCCATGCTCTGTCGCTCCTCTCTGCCAACTCACGGAAAGAAAAAACACTCCCACTAAGTCTAGGTAGTATTATACTTGAAAGCGCTGCAACCGATTAGGAGAATTCTGGACTTTGTCTTCACAAGGGTTAGCCTTAATTAGTAACAGTACCCGGACCACATCCCGGTATGAGTCACACTCTCCACAATTTCACAATTGGAAATTCTTAAGAGTATTTCACGCAGCGTTTACTCAACAAACAAGTCACAAAAGGAGCTATTTCGAACACACGTGTAATTCTCTATTTAGTACTCATTGCTCAAACGTTCTGAACTTCACGTGCGTCCGATGATATAGTCGCCGCCTCTCGCCAGCTCTTTCCATATTTGATTGTTGCACATATCAGCCCAAAGCCAGAAAGTGCAAAAACTGTTGCAATGCCATTGGTAGCTGCAATTCCAATGGCTTGAATGATAGGTAGGACCGCCGCAGAAGCACCCGCAGAAGCGAAATACCGTAAACAGCTAACAAGGCACATGAGCAAGCAGTCAGAAGCACGTCAGGCTACATACTTGTTTGTGGCAATGACTTCAGCCGATCGACCCTCCATCACGTCAACAAGATATGTGTTGCACACGGCAAGCACACCCATTAACTACGGGCGTAGTGATTGATGATTATTTGGAAGAGATGAGAAGGTAAGAAGAACTTACACCAATACCACTGAAAAACAAAAAAACTAGGCTTACTACGAGACCTGCCGTGCTCGTCCAAAATTGCATAGTAAATCCGACACCGAGCAAAGAGAGTGGAATTACCAAGCCTCCGGCTATAAGAGTGGCATGAAGACGATCTTCTTGCACGAACTGCCCAGAACGGCGTTCGATCCCACGAGCCACAGCGCCATCGGAAGCATATCCAGACAGCCTAGACCCAACTATAACATGCCATGAGGTTCAGCCGTTTAAGTTTATGAAATCCACGTGTACCCATATTCCCGAACCCCTGTGCAAGGTAAAGTGTACCGAGAATAGCTTCATTTGTTATCCCATAACGAGGTCCCTGGGACCAAGAAGCTTCGTCATCATATGCTACCCATAGCCCAAATTGAAACTCACCAGAGTATACGTTAAAGGCACAAGAAGCGCTATACGTCAATCACCCCTTTCAGTGTACCTCTCAGGAGGAGCTATGGTTACACACGCACAGTATGTCGTGAGTAATATGAATGATGAGGTGAGGCTCTGGTAAGTTGAGGTTAGTTATGCAGAATCAAACTAATCAAATACTTGACGAACAATGGCGAGGACATTACGATGCTTCAGCAAGTTCAGGGGTCTCAACGGGTTCAGCCACACCCATATCCACTGCCTTTTTGCCGTAATGTCATTACCATATTTAGATGCTCTGAGACGATCCACTCCACGCGAATGGCTTGTCTCAGGTAGGAAGAATAACATCATAAAGAAACAACAAGCTCCCATGGCTGCAAGAAGATACTGGAATGCCCGCCAGCTCCCCCGAGGGCCATGGGCATATCTAAGACGTAGGTAATTAGACAATCAGTAAGTGTGTATTGTACTCACTGTGTCATGATGCCAGCAATTACAGGAGAAAATGCGGGTCCGAGGAGGGCTCCCTGAAGTCAGGTAAACGTTTAAGTGTGAGGTGAATACAAAAGACGACCGACAGCATAATATAACCCCATTGCCCTGCCACGCTCTGTAGGCTTGTATATATCACCAATGGAACCCGCACCTACCGCCAAGACGCTACTCGCCCCAGCCCCCTAGTCTGCACTTTAGAACCATAAAGGTAAGTAGAAGGCATTATTGTGCGTACCTGAATGGTCCGGGTAAGGATCAAAGCTACAAGAGATCTTGATTCTGCAACTCCAATGGAACCGGCAATGAATATCGGAAGAGATATGAGATAGATCCGCTGTCTTCCATCTTCAACCGTAATGAGATGCCGAAGTTTTGTCAGATAATGTGATTGCGGGTCTAAGCTGTGTCCTTACAGAAGGTAGAGTATGGTGACCAACCCAGAGGGGCCACACCAACTACGACCAAGTATATGGCTACCGTGTAACTGATAGATAGACATTAGGTTGTGTTCAGACAGGTAAGGGTTGAGTCACTTAATGACCGATTGGCTAACGCCAAGATCAGCAGATATTTGGGGTATTGCAGGTAGAAAAGATGCTGTTGCGAAAGCTGTATAACTGAAGTGAGTAACTAAAAACCATGGTGCCATTAATTCAACATCAAGGTACACACGTGCTAGGAGAGCAGCACAGGACACCACAGCTACAATAACACGCTTCCTACCAACGGAAAATCGATTGTAAATGTCATCATAACTGTCCTCCGAGGTGAGCGTAGCGTTCTTTTCAGTATCGGATTCTCCCATGTAACCTGGAGCAGGTACAGAGTGCTGTTCCTTGTCTCTTGCACCTGTTGCTTCAAGAGCGAAGAGTGGTGGACCTTCTCTGGCTGGAGAGCAGGAATCGCCCATTGTTGCCCTTGGGACCTCGTCGCACACTTCGTAGGAAGCATGACTCAGGATTGTCAAGCACCTTTCATTCAGGTTCTACCGGTTGAAGCGAGAGCCGTGACGGCAGGACGTAAAAATACGTTCTGATCTACTGGCCATATGACCTGAACACGGAACGGTGACGGCTTTTCGGCTTAGTGTAACGAAGTAGTCAGCCCATTGGCGATCCAATCTTCATTGGGCTGCTCGATTCCGAATACATGTGAGAAAACTGAACCATGTCCCCAACTCAATCCAGATTACAGGTCAGATAACCGAGAAACATGAATAATTCAATGACTGACTTATTCTATACTTACACACGTTTTAAACCAGAACTCCAAGAGGTCTGGCAGTTCTGGCAGTACAAGTATGAACAGAAGTGGCAAGGAACAACTCACGGCCATGGGGTGTTTTCGTCTATAGATTGTTGTGCTTGAAAGTTCACTCGGAAGGGGGAGGGCCGGTTTCCGTTGCCTTATGGTTCATTCTTTCATTATGCCGTATCACGGTGAGCTACTTAAATACCTCCATCATGAGGCATGGCAGATTTACCAACACGATGTTGATGGCCGATACCAGTAGCTTGGCCGCCGGAAAAAACGGTCTAGTAGCAGCAGCGATCACCTGCAGCAACCTGCCTTACAAAGTACGTACACCACATATTCTCGAACATCGCTGCCCGTTGGCGTAGTGGCAGGGCTTCCCTTGCTGACTAAGCTTCTATTGAATGCAGTTCCTCCTCACCGCCAGCCTACGATTGTGAAAAGTCCGACTTCTTCTGTGGTAGCTAGTGCACAGTATGGATTGTTTGATTCAAGGTTTCTTGACTTTGGCTGTGCGTATGAACACAAGCACTGCTTAGTCTGGTTGAACTTCACAACTTCTCTGCTCTATCAACTAACCAACAGCATATCTCCTCTCTCTATATTCATCATGCACTGTAAAACCTCACCATCGATTTTTACCTCGGAAGGCAATGCTGCAAAACTCAGCTTTGTGCATGATTTGACTATTTGGTATCGTTTCGAATAGCCAGGTGTTGCAGGTTTGGGTGGACAAGGAAAGGTCCATCGGTATAACTTCCAGCGTCGGGAGTTAACCAGGTTTCGCCAGATCTTATGACTTGCTGGATTACTCATGATCAGTCATGTTTTCATTCGGACAGCTGGGGATAACACACTGGTCAAGAGTGTATGACCGCGGGCTTCTCGATTTTCCCAGCAAATGGCTGTCCGCGGGGCATTCCAATCTGAGGATTACATTGACACCCATGATTTAAGAGACTATACATCCACATAAAAGCAGTGCCCACGGAGTTGGTAGAGACGCCCAGAGAACGGCAAAAGTATCAGCGGAGAAGAGCTTCTACAATTGTTTAGCGTTACAGCAGGCGTGGAAAGGCTATAACTGCATCCTCTACACAAAGTTGAGACCCAAAGACTTGAAGCGTCTCGTGATCTTTCTATGTTCTCAGTTGATCGATAGCCGACAGCCATGTGGAACATGCGCCTTTATTGTGTACGTGCTAAGGCGTATGTATGCAGGATGGACAGAATAGGCTCACAGTGAGCGTAACTCAGAAACAGGATATGAGCGGAGCTCTCGTGATATTTCGAGTGTCGCGGCCGCTGTACTGGCAGGTGAAGGTAGACGACGAGTATATAAGTCTGTAGGGGACACAGGAAGGCGAATAATTAATTGATGACAGGCACTGAATATTAATGCAAGAAGTTGTCAAAATTACACAGGGGGTGGAGCAAATAGGCATGGTACCTACATCGGCAATCGGTCTGTTCTCGGCACGATTCGAATATCTGACTGCATATCATAGTGAATGGCAACAGCTGCAAAAGGGCTGGGGAGCAGGTCCCTTGCGCACGTAGGCCATGTCGCTAACCGCACTATCTTCTCCGGTCTCAAAGAAATTGTACCACCTGTTTGGATTCCCTGTTTCGCATTCAGCTTCTCCTGCTCTCCACAATTACCTGTTTGCACGTCTTGGACTTCATGACAGAACATACAAGTTGACGCCAACGATGTATATCGGGCCGCGGATGCTCGACGACTGTGCGTCAGAGGAATTTGGTGGGGCGAGCGTGACGATGCCGTTAAAAGTCTCCGTCACGAGTATTCTTGATCTTGTCACCGACGAGGCACGCGCCATTGGTGCAGTGAATACTCTCGTGCAGGAACGCGATGAGCACAATGGAAAAAAGATAATTGGAACCAACACGTAAGAAGATACACCTCACGTCGATGGTCATTTTCCAAAACCTCCTGCTACCGCAGTGACTGGCTTGGCGTTAAAAATGCTCTCCTGCATTATCTTGAACCGGGATGTTCTGCTATTGAAAACCTAATTTGTGATACCCCCGGTCTTGTAATTGGAGGCGGCGGTGCAGCACGAGCTGCTGTCTACGCCCTGGCGTCGCTGAAATGCAACCCCATATATCTTGTGGGTCGTGACACGTCCGAGCTTGCTGCCCTCGTCGCACAATTCTCCTCCTTCCCCTGCATTCCCATCTCAGACCCCACCCGTGTCGCAAACGTCCACATCGCAGTCGGCTGTATACCCGCTATCCCCCCGGCCACACCCGACGAGATTGCTGCCGACGCATGTGTACGGGCAATCTTCTCTTCGCCACGTGCCTCGGAAAATCAAAAACGTGTCTTTTTGGACATGTGTTACAAGCCGCGCACTACGCCTCTCATGCTACATGCCGCCTCCGCTGGTTGGACCGTCGTTTCGGGCATAGAAGCAATGCTCGAACAAGGTTTTGCTCAGGCGCGGATGTGGCTTGCCAAGTCTGTCGATCCTCAACGCAGTGTGGGTCTGATACCACACGAGGTCGAAGAGGATGCCCGTGCATTCATCAGAATGATGCCAGACATCATTGTTTCGTCTCATGAGGACTCCGAATCTACTCTTCGTCGGAAAGGTGGAGAACCTCGAGCTATTCTCCGACTTTAAGCAATAAGTATACGTCGCGCATAACACAACCCAAGGCCTGGCCACCTTTACACGCTCGGTTTATGAACCTTGATTTCCTTATAGTATCAGTCCTATTTGCACCTAGGAGCAGCATCCATTTGCGCAGGTATCCTTGGCTTATTATATATAACTCCATTATATTTGAATACGGACCATCAAAGTCGACGCCGACCTCACACGTAAAATGTATAACCCTTCCCATGGAGTAGCATATATTTCACGTATCTAGTAAGATTCGCGTTATTCAAACAAGGCTCTGCAGTTGTGACAGAGGCGAAAGATTGTTCGATACGCCGCACGACAAGCCGCTGGTCGACGACGAAGACTTCTCGGGGGTGATCTCGTTAGTATCAGAATTCGCAGCTGGAGATCTTCTGAGCTTGGGTGCAGCTCTCCGCCTTTCGACCCGGGCAAGGCTGTAGGCACGTGCAGCAGGGGATCCTCCACCGATAGATCGTGCCGCGGGCGCTGCATCGGCAGCAGAAGCATCATTGCCAAAGCATTTCTTCACAAACCATGTGAGTGAGTATACGAAGCTCACGAAAAATCAAAACGGCAGTGCACTTACAGTGAACAGCACGACCGATTTAGAGAAGATCGGGAAGTTTTGCGTTTCCTGGAACAGAGGGGGTAACGACCCTTCGAAACCCGCACTGACGTCAATGGCGGTTGTCACCTTGACACAGCCGTTCACGGCAGCCGCGGCTCTCTTGGAGGGACGCAGCATATCGGCCAGTGCAATGGCGCGACGCCTCACGGCAGCTAACTCTATAGGTGAAGGGTGAGGCGATGGGGCAGTAGCAGGACTCGTACTCGAGTCGGTGGAAGCAGCGGACGCCGAGTCAGTGGAAGCAGCAGACGCCGAGTCAGTGGACGCCGAGTCCGTGGCAGCAGCGGATGCCGAGTCCGTGGCAGTAGCAGACGCCGCGTCAGTGGATGCCGAGTCACTAGCACTATCCGTCGACGCGTCAACAGGGGCACCAGCGTTCGGGTCAACCGCAGCAGCATCCGTAGCAGCGCTATCATCAGCCGCCGCACTGGCGCTAGCAGCGCCCGCCGCACCAGCATGGAACGTCAACTCCACCTCGCCCGAAATGTCTGAGCTTAAGAAGACGGTGGCCTCTGCGAGACCGCTGCCGATGGAGATGCCAAAGTTGAGCTAAACCAATCGAATTATTAAATATGCGAGGCTTAGTGTGAAAGATATGTGTATACTACGTACCTTTGGGACGAGGTGGCCAGTGAGAGTGGCAGTGACATCCACTGAGGGAGGCGCTGCCGAGAGCTTCAACGCTAGACAAGGAGATGATTAGAATCCACGGTTCAAACACATCGGGCATGGTTCTAGCTCACCATTATTAGTACCGTTGTTTGGCGTAGCTGAGCCTGCGTCCTGGCTTGTGTCCTTAGGGAACGACATGTGGAGTTTGTTAAATGTAAAGTCGGTCGTGACAGTCATCGACGTTTCAATATCCAAAGTCATGGAAAGCTGCCCATTGATGACGAATTCAGGACCAATGGCAAAAAGGCCTGCTGCTTCGAGTCCGGGAAGACCGAGCTTGAACAATGCAAGGGATCCAGAGTCG
The DNA here is from genome assembly GCA_025174535.1 of Cantharellus purpuraceus. Classification (NCBI taxonomy): domain Eukaryota; kingdom Fungi; phylum Basidiomycota; class Agaricomycetes; order Cantharellales; family Hydnaceae; genus Cantharellus; species Cantharellus purpuraceus. The sequence continues at coordinate 100,367 of JALBUN010000028.1, forward strand.
ATTGTTCCCTAGGGTGACATGGTGAGAGAAGTCTAACTAGAAAGGAAGAGCGTTGTACCTGGGCTTGTGCCTGAATGTCATATGTCGCAGCTATATCTCCGTCGAGGTCTGCAATGAGACGGAACTAGTCAACATTCACTCTCCTAACGGGATATATTACAAAGACCACTTGCTTGAGAACATGGAGAACTATCGCCCCCTAGGTCAGACAACAAGCACATAACACGAGAGGATGCAGAACACATACGTCTTGTACTGATGGGGGAACAACCGACCCGTGGAATATATATCCAAACTGAACGGTGGTATCGACATTTGCATCAACATCTATCTTCAGGTTGGCTGATGTAGAGCCACAATCGACGCTCGCGTCAAGCAACGAGAAGGTGTTGGTGAACTTGATGGGTATAGCGCCTGAAGTTTGATTTTCGTTGATAGCGGTCGCGTTCTGGAGTGCTGACAGACAAAAGGGCATGAGAATAGGAGCGAACGCCTCCAAACGAGACTGGACATACCATTGACGCCATCTACAGCTGCGGTAGCGACGGCGGTGGCGGCGGACGCGACAGCCGAAGTCACTGCAACGTTTTACGGAGTCAGACCTAGAATTGAAGAATAGTAGGAGACAGCACCTTCCGAGGCGACAGAAGTAGCGACGGAAGCGGCCTGTCCGCCAACAGAGGTAACGGCGCTAGCAGCCTGGCCGCCAGCAGAAGTCACGGCGTTAGCAGCCTGGTTGCCAGCTGAAGCAACAGCGCCAGCTGCAGAAGTTACTATAGTCCTATCTCATCAGCATTTCTAAAGAGGTCTTGGCATGGATGCTTACCGCCACCGGCAATGGAATTAAAGACTGTGTTAATATCATTTCAGATACATTAGTCACAACATATATGGTGCCATAAGCATACCGCCAGGCAACCCGAAACCACGGTCTTGGAGCGAGCGTGAACGACCGCGCCTTTGAAGATACAGCAAGTCACGACGCGAAAGAGGTGGAGCCGGGTTGTTGGAGGATTGAACCGCGTATGAGAGTTTGCCTCGTCTGCCACAGCAGGGTCAGGAATCAATTGGACATGGGAAAAACGGTCGGAACAAAACGCACGAGGGAGGGATGGCGGCGAAGTCGTAATCAAGGGTGAGACCCCGCACATTCGGTGACGTCGAGTTGGCCGCGGTGATATTTGGCGGCAAAGACTGGTCAGTAGGAACATATGTGGATTGAACGCGCGCAAAGGGTCCAGTCCCGCACTTTATAATGCCGGGTCCGTTGGTTAGTCAGGATGAATGTTCTGTCGCGTGAAACAGGACAAACGTTTTGGGGAAGACGGACAACCGTGTTTTCAGGGCCACCATTGTCGAAGAGATGACCGCAATGTGATGTTTGCTCTGGTGTGCCTGCGCACACCATGCGAATGCTATGCGATCCATTGGACCAGTTGGGATTGCAACCCATGACTTGCCACCCGGCAGCGGGCGAGATATCTAATCATACCAGTATAAAAAAGACAAAATTCTACAGATGGGTACAACATACCAGAAAGAATCTGGTTTGCACCCGCCTGGAATATATGGTGAGTACAGCAATCAATGCAAGAGAGCCCGAGCACGCACAAGCATCATGGAGGACGGGGCTGTCTTCGTGCCATCACCTTTCCAGACATATCCGCATGACCCAGATGTGCAAGGGACCGACCAGTTATTGGCGTGAGTGGCCGTGATAAGAGCAGTGATTAAGAACGCGAATTGTAACATGGTGAGTGAATATATATTAACTTGGACCTTGACGATGCCTGTCGTTTTTGGCCCAAGAGGAAATAAGAATCAAAAACGGAAGAATACGAAAGGAGCGTAAGACAAAGAGACGAGACCAGCTCGTGGAAGAAGGCGAAGAAGGCGAAGGTGGGGGGCAAGGGTGGAAATGCAAACGACGCGTCTAGGGCTTTTTATAGTAGGCAGGCTTCTAGGGAGGCCTCAAAGCTCCTCACCGTGTCACCTTGTGGCGTGTTGCCACCATGCAGGGTGCATGCCCGACCCCCGACCAGGGCTATCTCAGTGCGGTGACTTGCAGCATTAACCAGCCGCCCCGTCGATATATATGTATATGGATGGGGTATACGCTGGTGTACTCTTGAAATGCGAACGATTCGTACAACTTGCAGGACTGGGACCTGCGGTATTCTCTGTCCGGGACGTTTGAGGCGGATTAGTCTCGATCATCGCCATCATCCGGATTCAAATTTGATGTTTGCATGGTCAAGGTTGATTAAATACTGAGTGTGGCTTGGTTACCGATTGATGTGGTGTGCTACAGCCGGGTGACCGACCTTGTGCTCAGTGGTAGGTGATGTATCCCCGAGACCATTGCATACGCAGCTACTGTGACCGGGACGGTGGCCCTGCGAGCTAGCGAGCGGATGCCAGCTCAAGTCGATCGACGACAGCCACATGCAGCGTGGTGACAAATGTCCATGTGTACTGCTGTACCGCACCCCCTTGACAAACGCTTGTGTCCGGGACGATGCATACCTGTGTACTCTTCACAGAGTGACGTCCCATTTCGAGGTGTGAAACGGGCATCTCGTTCCGCAACGTAATTAACATTCTCGTACAACGTTTGTCCATTTAAAGGTCCCGGTGGGGATGGGTGCGTATTAGGGAGGACGAAATCGGGGCTGGAACGTATCAGTGAGGCGTTGGATCTCAGGTCAAATCATAGTCTATAGGATACATACAGTAACATCTATTTTAGCTTTCTCCCCTATCATAAACATAATTGCGTGACCAACAGTGATATAGCTTCTCCCCATGGAGAATTCAGTCACACAAAGTAACGGAGAGAATACGTGTCCCACTGCTACTGATTCCTCGACACAATGCCGCCAACAACGCCAACGACGACGAGCGTTTGTCTAGCACGGCCGAAAATCAAGAAGCTAGCCGATTGGAGCAACAACTAATGACTACCATTGCTGACTCACGCTTCATCGGCGGCTGATGCAACGACGACGACGACGACTATGACTGTGATTGCTACTTCTAACAATCCACTGCCGTCTGCTGCTTCAGTGACATCTATGACTGCTATTCTTCACAGCTACTTCAACACCTATTACTTCAAATGCCAACCCGACTGCTGCTTCAATCACGGCTGTGATGCTGACTCAAACGCCAGCTTGACTACAAGAATGCTTACAACAGGGATGATTGTCTCACACCTATGACCTCAGACGTTTGCTCACAATTTGAACGCTGACTCGGCTGTTGCTCCAGCCATGCCTCTGCCCCTACTTTGGCCCCGGCCTCAAACGATGCACCGGCCTCGGCAAAAATTAACTATAACTCTCAAGCCGTGCACAAAACCCACACGGAAGGGTGCTGATGGTACCAAGTTTATCCCTACAAAGAGTAACACCCCATAGTATGTTTTTCACTGCAAGTGTCTTGCATAGTATGGCATTGACTTCTGCCACGATCATCCCAATTCAACATGCGGAGCTGTCAGGAGAGCCTTCAAGACCATGAATCCTGTCAGGAAAACGGTAATTTCTATGGTTTTCATACGAGTTTTTATTTCAGCACTACGATGACAAGCGCAATGGGATTGTTGATGCACCGCCTGCACTTCAGATGAATATTAAAAGCTGTTTAACATCAAAGCGTGCATGCAGGCTGACGAGCGGCCAGAGTGCAGGCAATGGCGAGCGTGAGCGAGAAGAGGAGCTGGTATTGCGCTGTCCGCTATAATACAAAACCAATGGCTCTATTATGCGCACGTCCTACAACAATGTGGTCCTATGCGATATGTTCCTCCCTTGTCAAAATCCGATGTATCCACTTTATATACCTAGTCCAGAATGCTGTCGTACGGCATCGGCCATTCCTCCCTAGACTTTGACTTGGGTTCATCCGTCAACACGTTAGCGCCATGAAACGTCGCGTACCCGCCAGCGCATCACCATCAGGGTGTACCTTTTCCTTTCGGAATCGTCTAGCCCGGCTTACAGGGCGTGATAGTCTCCAATTTCGAAATCATGACCAAAGGAGACTTTGGGATTAGGGTCTAGTGACAAGTCTTTTGTAATCCATCTCTCGTAGCGTCCGCGGCAATTGCCGGCGCCTACATGACAGTCGTTCGATAGGTACTTGTGCTTTTTATGAGTAGCGTCTTATCGCTGCGCTGAGTATCCTCTCTCTACTATATCATGACAACACAGCCCTCCTTGCAAAGCAAAAAGGACCGTTTTGTGTCTGTATTCCCCAAGCTCCAGGCAGAGCTGCTGGAGCATCTGGAGAGCAATTACATGCCAGAAGATGCAAAGGCATGGTTCAAGAGGGCACGTGTGTTCTCACATGGACTGGCTACCACATGTTCATATTTTCTGACGCAGAATTTGGAATACAACGTCCCCGGCGGCAAGCTCAACCGTGGCATCTCTGTCGTCGACACGGTGGAGATCCTGTGGGGCAGGGAGTTGTCGGAGCAGGAGCATTTTGAGTGCGCGTTGCTGGGTTGGGGTATCGAGCTCGTACGTTGAGTCCATTGTCCCGATCCGCTCGCGGCGGGTGCTTGACGGGTCCGGTGCAGCTCCAGGCCTTTTTCCTCGTCTCGGACGACATGATGGACTCATCGGTCACGCGTCGTGGACAGCCTTGCTGGTATCGCGTTGAGCAGCCCCATAAAGTGGGCTTGATTGCCGTGAACGACTCGTTTATGCTGGAAGGCGCGATATACTATCTCTTGAAGCGACACTTCAAGTAAGTACAGCGCTCATTTGTTCATGCTAACAACATGCCTCATGTATCTTATCTGCAGAGGCCGCTCGTACTATGCCGACCTGCTAGATCTCTTCCACGAAGTCAGTCAGACTTGCTTCAGTCCAGCCCCGTCGCGCGGCGCTCACACACTCATATTCGCCTTTATTTGCACCGCAACTGCAGATGACCTTCATGACAGAGTTTGGTCAGCTCATAGACCTGATCACCGCCCCAGAAGACTCGGTCGACCTCTCCAAGTTCTCCCTCATCAAGCACCGCCTCATCGTGGTGTACAAAACCGCCTACTACTCCTTCTACCTCCCCGTCGCCCTCGCGATGATATACGCCGGCGTCCCCGTTGCCACCAACCCCCCTTCCCTCGCGCGCACCATCTCCTACCACACGGCCGAGGGTCATGTCCTGATGTTTAGACCCAGAGACGAGGACGACCCGTATCAGCTCGCGATGGACATCCTCCTCCCGCTGGGCGAATACTTCCAGGTGCAAGACGACTACCTCGACTGTTTCGGCGTCGATATCGGCAAGATCGGCACAGATATCTTGGATAACAAGTGCAGCTGGGTCGTCTGCACCGCGTTACAGGTGCCGTCTTCCCGATTGTTTCTTTGTGCCGTCGCTCACGCTGGTTTTCGGCCGCACCAGCTCGCCACCCCCGAACAGCGCGCCGTTCTCGACGCCAACTATGGCCGCAAAGACAGCGAATGCGAGGCGCGATGCAAGGCCCTCTTTGAGGAGCTCGGCTTGCGCGAGCGATACACTACGTACGAGGAATCCGTGTACGCACGCATCAACGCGCTCATCAATGTGGTGCCTGAGAAGGACTATGGCGGGTCTGTGAGTGTTTCGTTCCCCTTGCTGTCTTTTTTTTTCCCTTGTGTGTGGCTCTATGACTGACTGACGTGGTGGATTGGCTGGCAGGCAACACTGAAGCGGGATATATTCCGCAGTTTTGTGCAGAAAATCTATCACAGGCAAAAGTGAGAATTTGTTTTAGAAGCCCAGCAGGGGGTTTGCCAAGCCCTGTCTGGAATGTATGGATTAGGTCATGAAGGGGAAGTAGTGCCTCCGAATAGAAATGAAAAGCGCTTAAACCGGTTGTATTGATGACATGCCTGGCAGCTTTTGAGTTCAAGGGTCAATGCATGGTCATGCACGGGTACTAGTTACAACCACCTCACTTTCAACTCGTGTAATTATCACGCGGGTAAATGCTCAATCACCCACTTTTCAATTAACGTGATACTCGTATTGTAAAAAAACAGTGATACTAAGCATGCAAAAATAGGAGAATGGCATACGACCAACCGACTGACCCAAAACGGAAACAAACTACTACCAACGGACAGAAATGGGACAATGCGCACTTGGAAATGGTCCAAGTGTCAGTAGTTAAAAAAGAGATTCGTAAGTTTTGAGGAATGACGGGTAGATGTATGGCTAAGATGGATGTACGTTACGAGAGGGAAAAAAAAAAAAAAGGAGAAAAAAGAATAGGGACATGGGGGCAATGCGCGACGGCTTTTGTATGTATAAGCACCTGGACTCAATATAGCCATCAAACTCCGTTACCATCTATATCTTGCGGCACAAAGATAGACGCCAACACCGGAGAAAACAGTTCATTGTTGCTTGCAGTCCTGAGGATCAACATTGCCGGCGCCGGCGCCTTGGTTGCCACGGCGTGGGAGGCCGGCTCGGCGCGTACGGGGCGGTAAATCGTCCTGAAGCGACAAGGAAAAGGTGTCAGGTTCGGAAGACAACATGAACATGAGTGGATGGATAAAGAACGTGCGTGCGGGGAGGTGGGAAGAAATGGTACGTGTAATGAAGAATATCATCAATTAGTGTAAGTATCAGTCGGAAAGTGTTATCACTATGCCAGAGGAGATTCCTATGAGCCGAATGTAATGCGCATACGCGATGAGAAGATAACCAGGGGAAAAAAAAAATAATTGTGGCGCAATTTCAACGATTAAATCAAGGGAAATAACCCACCTCCTCAATATCCTCATCCTCATCGTCCTCGTCATCTTCAAACTCCTCAAGATCCTCATCGTCTTCAGAATCGAGGCCCATATCATCATACTCCAACGCTTTCCCAGTAAAGTAGTCAATGGCACGCGGAATGATCTAGAGATATCCGAGTTGAAAATTTTGAGAAAATTGTATGAAATAATGTATCAGTCGACGTACCCTCTCCTTCATATCTTCTCCAATTTGATAATCCAACTCAAGCCTCTCTTCGAGGTCCTCCAGCTCTTCTTCATCGACGTCGCCGTTCTCAAGAGCGTCCTCAGCAGGTGGCACGGGCGGTGCAAAGAAGTTAAAGAATGATTCTGTTGGGTGAGCTTTGCGGATGAGCCGGGTCCGATTTGTGTCTGTAACGTCATGATTATAAATCGGATAGCACAACAGCGGCGTCATCGCAGCTCACTCTTATTCCTCTGCTTCTTGATTTCAAAGCTCTTTGTCAGATCCTTGTCTTCTTTCCATTGGATCTCACACCCCGTTGCGTGGTCATAGACAAAGTCTCCTTCGTAGCCAAGCTCGTTACGGTAGACGTACGTTTTTGTCAACACAGAATTGGTGAAGAACTCGTTCTCAATGAAGTGAAAGATGAGCTTGAACCCTAACGCCGAGGAGTCGGCCCCTGTCTTATCGCCATCTTCAGGGAGGTATGATACGCGAATGTCGGTAAGGTTCCTTAGCGCCTCGGCGTCCCGTTCAGTGATTAGGTCACTGATTCCTACGTGATTCCGCAATGCGGTGAGCCAGAACTCGGGGATGCCTGCTCCTGGATTGGTAGGAGTGATGTTCGAGGAGATGGTCGTGGCATCGGGAGATGGAAGAGCAGTATGGGATGGGTCGTCCTTAAGTGACTGTGCCTCCCCAGCCGCGATCTCCTCTGGCATTGGAGCAGAATGGCCCAACGTTATTTGTAACCGGCGATCAAACAAGGGAGAGTATAGTGCGAGGTACTATAAAACGTGGTGAGCAAAAAAACGAATTAAATACAAGTAGACGCCATCGTCCCACCTTGCGCTCAAGCTCCAAAACCTCCTTTTTGTGCTCCTTTTGAAGCTTGGTATATTCGACCTGGACACCCTTGAGAGCCTCCACATTGCGCTTGACCTCAAGGGGAAGACTCTCGATGTACCCTGAACTCTTTCCGACGAGGTTGTTGAGCTTGCCTTGCACGAGCTGAGTGAGGATAGCCTGTTGTTGTGGACCGAGACTACTGATCCCACCTGTGCCACCATTGTTAGCTCCCCGTCCAGGCGTTGGGGAAGGCGGTTCGTCATCCCCATCGTCTTCACCACCCTCCTGGATATCAGGGACGGTGGGACGCGAAAGCTGCTGTGTGATGGGCGCAGCAGTCAACGGTGTATTTTGTGGAGTTGGAGCAGCAATGGAGGATTGAGTAGGCGGTATATTAACGTTTGAGCTCATCGTAGATGGTAGACAGAAGGAAGTATGGGTGCTGGGATAAAAAACCTAAAGATTATTTGGCTGGTGTCCAGAGTCATCCATGGCACCAAACAGCACCACACTCGCCCAGTCTGGAAAACGATACTCCACGGGAGGCAGTAAGCCTATACAACTGTGAGATGCATGGTAAATGGCTCGACAGGGTCGAATTGTTGAGGTACAACTCCATCATGGAAATAGGAGTGGTCACACGATCTTCATTGACGAAAACTGCAATAGCAGGTACTTTGGCAACCATCATCTGAGGCCAACTTTGGAGTTTACCAGAGACATAAAATTCACGAGGCTTTTTAGTTGCGTTTCCGAATAACCCGAGAGATTAGTGTACAGGAAATTACCATAACATCATCCATGTGCCGCTCAATGAGATCCGCATGCAAATGCAGTAGCTATCTATTCGAATTAGGATACAGGAATATAGCGTAGTATGAAAAATTCTGGGAAAGTAGCAGGTGCGTGACATAGATGAACCCTCATCAAGACCCCGAAGATCTCGTGTGTGATTTGACTCCTCGTTGCAGTGGCTGCACAAACTCTAGATCAATCCCTTCCTCGGCCATCAAGAACTTTTCGCATTCAAAGCATGGCATCGTATGCTGAACATCCATCACTTTCTGTTCTCCGGGATCGACACATTGACTATGCTCTTTGCACACGGCTGGGTGGTTAATTGAAGCCGTGCAATGTCGTGATCTGCAGTCCGTGTGAGATAACGCAGAAGGTTTGAAGCCATATCCACAAGTGCAGAGCGCGGTACCATAGGTTGTGATTTCACACATGCAGGTAAATCGCCGCGGGTCGCACTGTTATTCTTCATAATATGTCAACGCCACAGACAGTGAAATACAACGACAAAACCGACAGTATTAAACGTGTGAAGTATGGATGTTCCGAATGAATATTACACTCTATACTCATGTCTCAGAAAATGATAATGGCTGCAGTGGTTAATTCGTGCTCACCTTGGACAAAAAAAAACCGCAAACACAGAGTTTGGATGCACTATAGTATTTCGTAGCAATGATTTTGGGGGAGCAGATAATTAGGAGTTTGAGTAGCGAATCGACTCCGATTTTGTTAATATTCCACGCTGGAACCTCGAGGTCGTGCGGGGACATACAGGGGTACCATCAGTACGTATATCATGACTGTGGACATAAGCTGGCATGTTATTGACAGAAAATGGATGGCTAATCGCCAGCCGGGAATGAGCAAGGCAATTAGATGGAATCAATGTCTTTGCCACGCAATGCACCAGCGGCCATCAGTGTACGAATATAAGCATAGTCGACCGGGGCTTGGGACAGGGGAAACCAGAGGTACTACCATTAGTCAAGATATAATATGACACTTACTACTGAAACCGACAAATTGCTGTATGTCTATCGGCACGAGTCAAGTTATAGTTCAAGTTCAAAACCATCAGTTGACCTAAAAAGTAAAAGGCTAAGGCTAAGGCTGCCACCGGTAATCTGGCGCAGTCCGATCGGCATCTCCTGCGGAAGATTATGCAAGTTCATGATGAAAAACACTCGTAAGCCATGCATAGTATTCAATATGGCGCCGGAATGTATCACAATATTGGACGATACATTCTCTCCTTATGTATACGGGGATGCAAAATCAATACAAACAGAATCACAGTAGTAATCACAGGGCATTTCGCTAAGTTACACCAAACAGAAGTACCACGAGCCGTCAAGTATATCACAGGGATCCGGCAGAGTTGTTGCAAATCGATAACTTAATAGATTACTATAATTGGACGTGCACAGATCCAATGCCGCCAAAATTGAAGGCTAAAACGTGATAACACGCTTGGCTTGCGTGGTTGGGCGCTCCTTCTTCGTTGGTTCTCCCAGTGTACACTGAGAATGGACGGCATCAGCGCTAACCTTCACGACCTCTCCCGTAATAGGCAGTTCCTCCCGAGTGGTGTTGCTCCCATGATCTGCATGCTTTGCTGCAGGTGCATCGGGTGCGTCCGTAACTACCCAGAGTGGTGTCTCTGTCTGGATGCCAGGCCCTGAGGGCGAGATATGGGAGTACTCCGGATGGGTAATGGTTATTGCTATAATGTACTGCGAATAGGAGGCATGTGTGTTTTGAATCTGTGGAGGATCAGAGTGTGACACTTACTTCGCACCTGGGCGGGAAAGTGAGCACTAATTAACATTATACGAGACACGCACCCCATATACTTGTAACGGAAACTCGGTGGTACTCCATGAGTAACACGCACGTCACCATCCAGGCGTATAACATCCTCGACCTCACTACCTTTGTCAAGATCTTCCAGGGAAGGTGGAGGAGAAGGCGTTCGCGGTCGCTTGCCGCCATCATCTTCCCTATTATCGGCCACAAGGCTCTTGTCAGCCTCAGCTATAGTGGTGCCATCGTCCGTTGGCACTTTCGTATCACTTTCCCCCGACACTGAAGGCTCTGGCTCTCGCTCAGCGGCGGCGAAAGGCTGATGTAATGGCGTATGAGCGGCTCGTCGAGTGATAGTAGATACCTGACTGACAGTAATCTTCTCTTGACGGGCCATTGATGAAGGAAGCTCGGGCCTCAGCCTTGGCATCTTATCATCTGACGGTGGTCCATCATCTGTTCGCCATATTCTCCCTTGCGACAGTCTTACGAGATTCCGATTACGGCGTGCCGAATTGCGCGGTCGAAGCACGTCTGGCCCATACATCTCTGAGCGAATGAACACGACGTCGAATGAGTCCGGGTGACTAAGGGCCTGTAAAGCTGCAGAAGAGGTAGACCAGAGAAGAAGTCCAAATCTGGCGGTTTGACCAGGCGCGTAAACTTCTGGTGTTTGCACACCAAGCTAGAGCAACGCAGGAATACATGAGGACAAGGAAGAGAGGAATTGCATGTGTTTCAAGAACATACAATCCCTTCCACTTCGATCTTTTCATCCCTGAATCGCCCTCGTCCACCAAATGGAGTGAGTGTCCATCCACCCACAACCTCTCGTCGGGAGGGCCAGTCCTCGCGGGTAGGAATGAATGGGAAAGGGACTGCCTCGCGAGGAAGCGGTCGTGCTCTAGGGTAATAAGCGAATGTCATATCTAATCTGGTTACCGGTCTACATTATCGTGGCACGAGAGAGAAATTAGAACCACTCACGCGCGGTTGATGCTCCACATGTCATCATACTTGACGTCAATACCAACAGAGTATGTTACACGACCGTCGAAGCCTCCTACTTTGTGGATGCTACTCGTCGCTAAGGGTCTACAGTTATATAGGTGCAACAAGTGGTTGAAGGAACATACGAGGCAAGAATACCCGAGCAGAACCCTTTGGCGACTAAGGTGAGTCTTTACCTTGTTCTTAGTTGAAGAGATGAATACCTCTCGTTCTACCTCTTCGATCGGAAGGTCGACTGGAACATCTTGAGGCAGTGAAGGAAACTCAAACGGCTAAGTGTGTCAGAAAAGATTCCTCAAAAGCAAACGTCTGTAACCTGCAGGTCTACTTACAAATATGTAACTCCCTGGCGGCAGTTTTCCCTTGAAACCGACTACGGATGTGGTCGTGCCCTCAGAAGTTGGCAACCCTTTGGATCTTTTCCATAAATTTGCATGGTATTGAAATAATGGAGCGCCCGTGATTTCCAGGACGCTCTCTGCCTTTGCAAATAACTACGCTCGTCAAATGATGAGTGTTCCTTGGCATTCATTAACAAAGGTTTGTACCCAGACATCAATAGATGCTACGTTTGTTGGCTTCGTGAGTAGTAATAGGACTTCACCTTGAACCCTTGCTGCCGGGATAAGAATGCGCATAAGTAGCAGGCCTTGACAGGAGCATCCGTTTACCTTACCATCGCTAAAGTATCGCGGCAGACGCGATTGAGGAGTGGCAAAACTGTATAAAATAAGGGACAGCCATGGCCCTGTCTCAGGATCACTGAGGGATGAAGCATGTGCGGCGGTGAAATTCCCAAGGTAGTCCAGGGCAACACGTTCCGTCCCTTCTATATCATCAGGAGGCGGGGGATCGCTACGATACCATTTAGGAACGCCTAAGCGAGACACCTCTGCGCGCCGTCGTTTGGGGATGCGGCTCCCGCCCAAAATGCTATAGAAGCTGGCTATGCTCTCTGCAATAGAACGCAGGGAACGAATGGAGGCTCCACTCGACGAGCGGATCGATGCGGCATATTTCTTGATACCCTTGCCTGAGCTGAGTGAAAGCTCGTTGGGTGGCTCGATACCACGGCCGGCGTTGTTCTTTGAAAGTACGTCACGAAGGAGAGACATTGTCTCCCACTATCATGCAAGGATTCAATGAGTACTCTGAGGAGCCTACTCCACGCGGGTACCTTCGGGATCTCAGGCGCTTCAAGATCGTACATCTGATGCTCATTGATAACCGCCTCCCGGTCTAATATTAGTTTGAATTTGCTGGTGAGGGCCTGAGGTACTAGTTGGGGCGTGGTAGCCGTCGTCGATTTCCTATTTGAAACCGTTGATCAGGTACAGAATTCAGTTTTGCTCGTGTTCACTGGCCTCATCAAGCGTACCAGCCATTTGGACTCAGTGACGCAGAAATATTGCTGAAAGTATGCTCCCTGACTGTAAGAATTCTCCGGAAAAAGGGTTGAAGTGCAATTGTTAGTGATGTAATATAATGCATTGACTTCTGTCATCGAACAAGCTGGGAAGAGCTAGTTAGACTCATGAAGTCCATAGCAGGTATCAAGTTGAATTGTATGCCTGCCCTTCCAACTATACAAACGCCTGAGAAATATCCTTCACCTTAGACCCATGTACTGTGTCAGTCCTATAGGATGCTTTATGCCCAGCGGAAGCTAGGCACGTGCTGATCCTCAATTGGGCAACGGCGAATCCACCTGTATCATGTTCATATGGAACTCTGTATAACGTGGGACCTCCATGACACCACTGGCAATTGCTGCCTTTCGTATACTTTCGCTTTCTTCGGGAGTGAGCTTGACATGCACAGCTTCCGCGTTTTGTTCCAGATACTATCCAGGAATTAACGGCGAGCACATGAGCACTCGCAGGGAAATCAGTAATCGTAGCGTACTTTTATAGTCCGCGTTCCAGGAATTGGAATAATATCATCTCCTTGTGCTAGCAGCCATGCCAAACTGACTTGGCTTGCGGTCGCATTGTGCCGTTCGGCTATAGCCTTTACCTCGTCTAAAACAGCCAACATCTTTGGGAAGTCTTCATCTGAGAACCTATCAAATTGCACGACTTAACCTTAACTCTAAACATACAGACGCAGAGAAGCCAGCAAATACCTAGGCAAGCTGTGTCGCATATCATCTTGGGCGATATCAGCGCGAGCTTTCTGATCAAAGGGTTGTGTGAATTAAGATACAGTGTGGGAGAATAAGTGTACACTAACAAATTTCCCGGCTAGGATTCCACGCCCCAGGGGGGAATATGCAACAATTGGAATTCCTAGTTCGCGTGCAGTGGCGAGGAGGCCAACTCGTGGGTCGGGGCTCTCTATATCGAGTGTGAATGGCGAATATTCAACCTGGACGGCGGCTATCGGATGTACTGCATGTGCACGACGCAGCACAGCTGGCGACGGTTCCGAAAGACCGATGTATTTGATTTTACCTTCCCTTTTCAAAAGATCAAAATTGGCTGGCGGTAGAGAAGGGCATAATACAGACTTGACGAGTTCAGCCAGTGCAGCCACTGTTTCTTCAATGGGAACTTTTGGATCCACCCTAAAAAATATAATTATGCGCCAGGATTTTAAAAAGTATATAATCATACCTATGAGCGTAATATAAATCAATGTAGTCGACTCCTAGACGTTTCGCCGATTTCTCAAATGCACTTCGAACATATGCGGAATCGCCCCTGATCGACATGTCTGCTTGATAGCCGAACTTGGTGGCTAGGAATATAGAGCTTCGTTTGCCAGATCTTGCAAACCATTTCCCTATCAGCTCTTCGCTGTCTGCATAGATGTCGGCGCTGTGAACATGCGATTCAACTCTCTGCGTTAAAAGTGAACTCGGTATAACTAGCCTATCCCAGTGCGTAATACCAAGTTCACATGCACGATCAAGGACCTAATCGGACGGACTCGCATAAGGATGAATCACTAGGATGCTGCTCAATGCGCACTTACCTTCAAGCGGTCCTCGTCTGTCTGATCGGCAGAGCCACTTTGAAATATCAGCATTTGTTTAGCGTGGGAGCTTACGCACGGGACTCACTAGAACGTGCTGATGCCCATGGCGCCCCAGCCGATGGCAGAAACATTTACATCTCCAATCTTGCGAGTTGGGTAAGGCATTGTGAATCGCTTTCTCTTGACTATGCTGGCGGTTTATAGGAAGACTGCTGGATGGTTACGCAATCGATATAACCTCAACCCCGCTTACACGTGACTGCCAGTGAGTAAGCTTGAACCTTGAGCTTGAATGGTTCCTGTCAACATGGCAATACTAGCTGGCATAGGCTGTATCCGGTGTTTAAGAAGTGCATCCCGCTTTGTCGGGGATATGATGACTAATATAAGAGTGCTGATTAACCAGACCTTCAGAGACTAGACATGCAGGCAAAATGCAAAGCTTCGTGTTGGCTTGCGAGAATATCATTGCTAGAAAGCAATTGTACTTGCTGGGCAGATAAAGCTAGTGGTCGGTGTTGAACGGTGACGCGATATTTAACCGCGAGTTTGATACAGTTTAGTCAGCGGAGTCTGGACAAAGGGCGGGATTTGTGGACTCGTTCTCGAACTATCACCACGAATCCCAGAATCCACACGCATTATATTATCGATCTTCCACTGTGTTTGACAGTCGAAGCGCCCTCGAGCGTCAGCGGCACATCGGGATTCAATCTGGTTCTGAACTTCGGCCCTGAGATCTCCACGGCCCGCAGAACCAGCGCATCTTAGATACTCTTTTAGTACTAAATTGTCCAGATCAATCATTGAGAACACTTCATTTATGCAACTTCAATTTCTTGTTTATTTACCATTCGTCTATACGGTACTCATATTATCCGTCGTGCTTCATACCATTCTCAGCACCTCTCATAGTACACTACGCACGCCCGCTCTGCAGGCGGTTGTGGCAGAAGAAGAGTCTACGCTGGAGGCCTCTTCCCATCACCATTCGCCCTATACTTGCTAGATCCTCAGTGCCCCTGTTGTAGTCAGACGTTATTGAGGCTGCTGGCCTGGCATTGGACCTGGCAATTGGAAGCGTCGAGAGCCCAGATTGCTTGTTGTCAAACCGTAATTGATTCTATTTTCGCTTCCCGAGTCTCCTCTTCATAGATTGAAGTGTCTGGTATTGAAACAAGTATTACAATGCTGATGGGAAGCCGAGATTTTCCCACATGCATTGTGAGAACATATTACGCAGTGCATACAAAGTATTTCCGCTCCAAAAGGACCTGGGTATCCAATGGCAGCATCAGTTTTATAAGCGTAAGTTGCATCATCGTTTCTCCTGCCGGGGCAATATACAATATCAACATTCCACGTTGATACGTTGCTACCACAGCTTTTCGGAGAACAGTCCATATAAGTACAGCGGACACTAGATCATGATCTCGCACCTGCGCTACACTCAGCTGTCCAAAAGGGTCAGATAAAACATTATACACAGGAAGATTGGAGAATAAGACCCATGTCAAGTCGTATTCCTCAAGTTCAGCATGCAGTCCTCAAGTATGACGTCTAAGCTACCGCTAGCATTCGACAGGGGTGGACGGATACTGTCACAAAGACTCAGCAATCAGTGATTCGGGCACGCAAGAAGTATAGCTTTAAGGGGAACTTTCGTCATCCAAGCACCGACGCTAGTATTATGATATTAACATAAAGGTTCCAACCGGAGTCTATGGTTATTATTTTTTGAAACAGTCAATGCACCATCCAGGCTAGTATTTCTACCATAAAATGGCCTATTTTGATTGTACGTCCATCGGTACTTGTTTAATCTCTAAGAGGCTTCATGTCGCGAAGCACATTTGGGCGCTTATCCTCTCATGTAGATCTGAAATCACTCACTCTGCATCAGAGACCAAGGCCGCCGAACACAAGAAAATAGATCAGCGACGCAAATTCGGCCGTCGGAGGTTACCATAATGTGGATCAATAACCCCTTATTTCTCAATAACTCCAGGGAGTCACCCGGAGCGCCGGCTTAGATAGTATTGTCGTTATCGTTTCGTTGGCAGCGCCCGTCCCAAAGTACATCGGGGGGTCAACTTGACGCATCATTTTAGGCAACCCCTGATTCTACCCGGACATAAAATACAAGATGCGAAGACTCGCTGTTTGCCTGCACCCCTTTTGCCTTTTCCTCCAGCGCGCAGGTCGTAGTAATCTTATTCCTTTTCTCCACTGAGTGCGAGCAGGCTCGTAGTAATCGTAATCTTCGTCTTCAAGTCCTTCGTTTTTCTCAAATATTTTCACGCTCAACGACACTCATTACTTCAAACACTTTAACGAGGCCTTTGTGATCGACAACTTTGACTACTACTTACGAGATGTTGCCATTGACGTTTGTATTGATGGCTGTGGTCGTTGTTTCGACACGTGCCAACGATTGGGCTGTCCCCTGCACTTCTGGCTCATGCGGATATGACTGGTTAGGGGATGGGAACCAAACTGCCTCTTCTTCCATGATGCTCGTAAGTGACTATTCTCTACGACCTCGTCAGCGGATCATTTATGACATGTAGATGGGTCCTAACCAAGTCCTGTCTGGTGGGTATAAATGCTGCACTGTTTATTTCCATTGATCCAATTTCGTCTCTTCAGATATTACTCCTGCTGCCGGTTGGCAAGTTATGGGTTGTAATCCGAACTGGTCCAGTGGAGCACACAACATTACTATGGTGTGCTCGGGGACGCCTCAACAGATGGCCAACTGTAATCACCTTTATGATAACGGCGGCGCAGAAAACACAGTCGTCCGACTTCCTCAGCACGTGCGTTATTCCGTCGCTCTCGGAGATACAGGCTAAGATATATGAATAGTGTGGAGTTGGTCCATTTGCTCGCGTTCAATCAATATTCAAGCCCGCAGACCAGTCTGTGCCGCACAATATTACTAGGCGCGATGGCGCTTCTAGCGACTCGAGTCAGGCCGTGAGGGGTCTGACACTTGGCTATGACTTTTCGCAGGTCCCCCCATCGTGCGTCCTTCACTTTATGACCATGTTATCCATGTACTTACAGCCCACCGTGATATCTTACATACAGACGAGGCACGCTTTCACTCTCGATTGTTTCAGCTAATTCTGGAGTCAAGCCTCTAACGCGTCGACACATGGATATACTCCATAAACGAGGCCGTAGTCGTATGCTTGCTCAACGTGGACTGTTCGATGATTGTGCGTCATTATTTTCTCCCAATCTCGCACTCAGGCTCTAATCTGTCTTGGGTGAACGTTTGCTACGGATCAGTCACGAGTGGTGCGCATGTTGTCCACTTTTAATCGTCATGTTCTTATGAATGGTACATAGCATTCGGCGACGCGACTTCCGCTGTGGGAAATGGTATGTCTTCCGTTATGTATTCGACTTACTGGACTGCAACTGCAACTAACACTGTTGCACATAGTTGCTTCTAATGTTAAGTCAGAGGCCCAGCAGGTTACTTCGGCGGTCGCATCTGTGGCTACTAATGTGGCATCCCACGCCGAATCTGTGGTCAGCCAGGCAACTTCGGCAGTCCAATCCGTCGCTAGCCAGGCGGCTCAATGTAATCACTTTTCTCAACGATCACATGTTTATCCGCTTACCTTCTGCCTACTTCAGCCCTCAAAAATCTCAACAAGACTCAAGACACTGGGAATATTCCGATTACGCTCCACGACAGCTTTCCTCTGATTGATGCGACGATTGGTTGCGGAAGCAACTCGGCGAGCCTGAAGATTGACATGGACGCAGAAATGGATGTGACAGTTGATTTTGGATACACCATTGCTGGGTCGCTGATACCGCCCAAGCTTCAGGATGTATGTACTAGCCACGAGATTCATAACTCGCTCTCTTACTAAGACACGAATGACTATAGGTGTCTGCTCATGGGGGCAAGTATTCTTGTGTTCTTGCGGGCGGGTGTGGCATGTACTGACGACACTACCTTCATTAAAGTGATGTCTGGAGATGCACTGGCCACTTTCAATATTCAGGCGCAGGCGCAGGTACACATCCACTTGCATGTATCATCGAGCATGCCTAATGACAGTATAGGGATCATTCGACACTGGCAGTCTTCAGCTGTTCAAGAGCGGCCTCCCTGGTCTCAGTGTTCCCGGTATTGTCACGCTTGGTCCTGAATTCACCATCAGCGCCGAGCTTCAGATGGTCGACCTGCAACTTGAGGCAGATATGAGTGTGACGACAGGCTTCACGCTCCCCAACCTTGATTTGGTGTTCCCCCAAAGCCACGGGAAAAGTTCAGGCACAGCACAGCCGAACGGAAACAACAGTAAGTACTTATTGCTATGATGCTGGACCCCGCCTAATAATGTGATTGTGCCAATCAACAGCCATGAAGCTCTCCGCTGGCCCACCTCGCGTCGATGTCAGTGGCAGCATCGTTGCACATGTCATTCCCCGTGTATGTATATGTATCGCGGATTTCGTCTCCAAAGTGTTTGCTTACAACCACGACGTAGCTGGACCTTGGCATCGACGTGGGAAATGGCATTGCAAAGGCATCGGTGTTCATGGACGTTGACATATCTGGAACAGTGGGTTTTCAGATCAACGCTGGCTCAGCAGCCAACTCCACGACCGTGAACCCCCCTAATGCCCCTGCTGGCATTGATAGTGGTAACTCGACTATCAACGACGACGCAACTCAGAATTCTACCGCTACCCCAGTCTCGTCCTCCGGTCAAACTGGTAGTGTTGAGAACAGTGGTAACTCGACCATCAACAACGCCGCAATCCGGAATTCTACCTCTACCCCAGTCTCGTCCTCCGCAAGTCAACCTGGTAGTGCTAGGAGCAAGTCATTGTCTGTCAAATCAACATCCGGCGGTACCGCAACATCAGCGCCCAAGAAAACCCAAGCACCAAAGGCACCGCACAAAGCGTTAAAGCGTGCTGAGTCTATAAGCGGATGTGTCAACGTCACTGGAGCCATCACAGTCAACGGCGGACTGGATGGAGCGTTGAAGCCCTTGTTCAACGATGCTATCACTTTTGAAATCTTCCATACTTCAAAGGAGATATTGAGCGTGAGTCATTTTATAAGCACCAAGTTTTTCTGTCGACTCATTTTGCGTTGCAGAAATGCTTTGGAAATGCTGCGTCCCGTCCCGCAGCGAGTCCTGCTGCAAAAAGATCGATACACGGGGGATCGACCGTCGCGCGTGCCTACAGATACCATGAGGCGCGTGCGGGGAAGGGCGCTCCGCCAGCGCCCCCCAAAACCTCATCTGGAAGTACAAAGAACGAAGTCACACCGCAACAGTCCAAGGGGGACAAGAGCAAGTTATCATGCAGCAGTTCGACTCTCACCCCTCTCAGCGCGCTTTCGTCTCTCATCTGAGTGTGTAGTCATGTGGAGAGATATCGATTTCATCATGTAGCTTGTATTGTGTACACCTTGATCATAATATGTAGAACAATAATGGTCGTTCACGCTTAATCAGAGGCCCATTTTCAAATAGTATTGATCCATCTACCTTAGCACCTTTATTGGTAAATGATGCAGTGTATAACCGTTCTCAGAAATGATGTGCTGAGAAAATGAACCTGCCGATGAAGGGCACTTGTGATTGGAAGGGTAAAGAAGGGCCGCTTTGCAAACATCGATCTTTGCATGGCTTGAAGTGACACATTGGCCAATCCAACAAAACTAAGCTTAGCACCAACTTAGCGCTCTCTGATTGATCGACACTGGTAGGTTTAATGCCTATCAGCACGTCGGCACATGCATAACCCCGCTGTGGAGTACGTGAAGGCTTCGTGGGCTATCCTTTGGAGGGGAAGTTGTTGACTAGCGTGCAAGTGTGATTAGCGCACAAAGCGATACTTTCTTTCGCTTATGACCCTGTCACATCCATCTTTGATGGTGTTGATTAGGGCCTGTCTTTTGAGTGTTATAAGGACGAGTTTCTTGAAATAAGTCG
The DNA here is from genome assembly GCA_025174535.1 of Cantharellus purpuraceus. Lineage (NCBI taxonomy): Eukaryota > Fungi > Basidiomycota > Agaricomycetes > Cantharellales > Hydnaceae > Cantharellus > Cantharellus purpuraceus. Next base: position 120,754 of record JALBUN010000028.1, read on the forward strand.
TCGATACTCAATTGGGGGTCGTTTCCCTACGATCTTCAAGGTAGTGTCCGTCTATGGTGCCAGGGGTAGGGACCCTGTCTTAGGGGTGGAATCATCAGATAGACGCAGCAAAAGTCCTTGAATGTCTCAAAAATATGATGGGATGCTGATGCTGTGCATCTCTGTTGGAATGATTCGAGCCCGTGTCTCTTGAACAGTGCGTACACTGCCAGCATGCGCAGCACCACGAGGAATTCCAGCATTGAATGATGAGCCCGCAAGCGTCAAACACTGTAGCAAAGGCTTGATATTTTGCGAGTAAGGATGCTTAGGAAGTAAATCTTGCGTGAAATGATTGGTTAGTTGGATTCGTGGCGATTACCGTGACCGAGGTACGGCAGCAGATGACTAATGAGCGCCTAATCGCAGCCACAGTGATATTGCCATTTCTGTTCTCTCACTTGCCATTACCATCATTCACAGCAACATGCTCGCCGCTGCTCGCGATCGCCGTGTATCAGACCCGCTCACTGCTGCTCTCCAGCCACCGCCGGACGAGACTGTTGCAGCACGTGAAGCTCGTCTAGCCAATGAACGTGAAGCCAAAAAGGTCAGCGACAGCATCGACGAGCAGATCCGCCAGGAGAAGGACGCTCGCAAAGCAAAACTAAAGGGCAGAAAAGAGATCAAGGTGCTCTTGCTAGGACAGAGCGAGAGTGGCAAGAGCACCACCCTCAAGCGTGAGTCTCCATCGTGGGTACCCATGCGGCTGCCGGCGCTGTTCAGTTTTCTCATCTTGGTCTCGTGCAGAGTTTCAGCTGGCGTACACCCCCAATGCCTTCCGTGAAGAGCGTCTGGCATGGCGCCCCGTTATCTACTTGAATCTTGTTCGTTCCGTCCGCCGCATCATCGATGCTCTCTCTCCTATCGATTCGCCCAACACCAGCATCGGATCTGACCCAACCGATGATGAGGCATCTCAGCAACATCAGAGGCGCGATACATCTTCAGAGTCATACGCACGCCGCCCATCTGCCGCCCAAGGTTCAATACCGACTCCCGCACTATTCTCCTCTCCGCACTATGTGGAGCTCAGAGCTCGCCTCGAACCCATTTTTGCACTGGAGGAGCGACTCATTCAACAACTTGCCGGAGGGGAGGATGATGAGGCCACACAGCTTGCATGGCCTGTAAACCCCCCCGTTGCCCCCGGTGCGACCAAGGATCCGACAGCAGTGCCAACCAATACCAAAAATGAGATATCCATAAATACACGGCACAATTGGAAGAAGGCGCTTAATAAGCTCGCTTTGGGAGGCAAAAGCGGTGCGTAGAGCCACATGTCGATCTGGATTGTGGCTGACCTTGCACACGCATTCCCGTAGATAGCTCAGGCTCTGAATCGGATGGATGGTGGAACGACCCTTCTGATCCGGCTCATGTATTAGACAAATGTCGTGTGGAGATTGAGAAGCTCTGGGAGGACGAGGCTGTGCGGGCAGAGTTGAAGAATAAGCGTTTGCGGCTAGAGGAGAGTTCCGGATTGTCAGTATGCCGTTTCGGTTTCTTCTTATGTGGATGGTAAAGACTGACTATGATGGGTGGTCTTGGGGGTGCGGAACAGTTACCTGGACTCATTATCGCGAATCACGTCGTTGCGGTATGTTCCTTCGGATGACGATGTTCTGAAGGCGCGGTTGAAGACGCTTGGCGTGGTGGAGCATACATTTTCGCTAGAGACGGGCAAGGAGCGAGGTGTCGATTGGAAAATCTATGACGTGGGAGGGTACGTCTGTTACGCTGGGTGAGGGGGATTATGCTAAACGTCTGCCGTGACTTTCTAGTTCACGAAGTCAAGTACGTTTCTTTAATGTTGACTTGCAACCTCTGTCATTGCGCTCATATGATGTCTATAGCGTCAAGCATGGGTACCATATTTTGAAGACAGTATGTGCCCAATTTAACATCATCGGTGACACATTTGTACTTCTACTACTTCTTTCTTTTCTATTAGTGAACGCCCTTATCTTCCTGGCACCTATCTCGGCCTTTGATCAGGTGCTTACCGAGGTACATATTTCTTCCGGTCTTCGCTACTATCTCGGCTCGTTTTCCCATGACGTACGTAGCCTTGCTGATTTCCTCCACTAGGATCCACGCGTGAATCGTGTAGAAGACTCGCTCCTGCTCTGGCGCTCCATTGTAGCCAACAAACTCCTCGCTCGTGTCAATATCATTCTTTTCTTGAACAAATGCGATTTGTTGCAGGTAGGTTTACGTTCTCGTTAACTCGCTATCCTAGTCCGGATGTTGCATGGACTGGCTATAGCTCTTCTGCGTTCGCGTCCCTCCTACGCCTCAATTCCTCAGGTATCTACACAATTTCGATCTGACATTTCACCTTGTAGGCCAAGCTTGAAGCTGGGGTGCGGCTAAATCAGTACATGACCTCATACGGTGACCGCCCAAATGACCACGAATCTGTATCAAAATGTATGAGGTTCCACATTGGCTTACCACAAATCCCAAACCATAACTTCCGTGCAGATTTCCGCAACAAATTTTTGGCACTTAACCAATCGTACTCGCCGAATCCTGATCGCGAAGTATACTGTGCGTGATGATTCGAGCACCCTTCTTCTCTCGTTTACTCACTGGCCTGGTTCAACGCCGAATATAGTGCATCTCACAGCTGTGACAGACACACGTAGGACTTCCCAGATTATTGCAAACGGTGCATTTTCAATTCGTCCATTTTCCATTGCATTGTGACTGATTGTCCTCTTAGTGCGAGATATCATATTGCGCGACGATCTGAAGGGCGTCAAACTGTTGTAAGATTCGTTGTCTGATGAACCAGACCCAAGATTCCCCTACATATGATACTACCAGCCTCTGAGGTTTCATACTTCTCCTGTTGGGCCCTCACGTGTAATTATTTTCTTCGTTATGCTACTACCTTTTTGGTCACTTGTCGTCATGTTGGCTTGTTAAATGAGATGTTACGAAATTGTTTGTGATGTGTGATGTCTATCTATATGACAATGTAGTTGAGATGACACCTCGTGCCGGCAGTTGCAAGCTGTGCCTGGGGTCTAGCCAGTTGAAACGAAGTAGAGTGTGTGAGCTAGATTTAGGTCTTAGGGCGAAGAAGATTGAAGTCTTCTTAATTAACCGGTGCTTATGATTGACAAGTGAGGATAAAATATTCTGAGCACTTACACATTCCTGCACTGGGCGAAGTGCTTAGTTGTGATTGTGTCGCAATGATGCAATTCGATGAAATTCGAAGAGAATATAGGTGGGTCATGAGAAGATGTCGTTGCAATGTCTGGCCCCCTTCATCTTCATGACAACGAGATCATCATTGGATGTTGATGTCGCGGTTTGTGTTTGAGGGTGAAAAGCCAATGAAACTAAGGTAGTGTTGCGCTACTTCAAAGTCTGCATCGACGAGGTGCAGTCCGTAGTGATGGGTATTAAAAATCCCCGGGTAAGGGAAATATACACGGAAGGACAATCAGACTGAACGGGAATAGAGGGTGGAAGCAAAGCGAGACCAGGGAGTAAGCACCGTGAATTCTAATTGCATATCATCTCATGCTCATTGAACGACTGAGGAGGACGTGTTCGAAACCCTTCTGTAGGGAGGTTCTTACTACCTGCTTGCCTTGTATTCATTGATAAGGAGAATCCAGCTCCTGAGGGATAAAGTAGGTATTATATCGATCGCAGAAAGGAGTAATAATAAGTGCTGCGGCGATCTTGTGACAAGGAGCATGCTTGGGGTTCTCCTGAAAAGAATAGAAGTTGTGGAAATGAAAAATAATATGCGCATGCGAAATGCCCAGGTTGTGTTGTGCCGAGGATTGATCATCATGAGCCGGTGGCAGTTCGCACCCTAGGTTGGATGGATGATTTGACTGAAAAGTCACAATGTGTCTGAGTTGAAGTGTTGTTTATATTGTAAGCTTTATCGAGAGAATATTGATATTGATGATATATACCCCGCACACGAACATGCCCTGTCCTGAATGCTCGATGCATTGAGGCGGCCTGATGGTCCTAGTCCCATAACCTCTCCCAAGCCAACTATGCAGCATTCAGATATGCAGCTCTATCACTCGCAGCAGAGTGATGTTTGCGTTCTCCAGCAGACTGAAAAACAATTTGAACATTTGAGAGGTCTAAGCCACCCTCAAAGAATGACGGTGTGGAGGCAACTGCATCAATCGCCGTGTTCATCATTTGATAAGCAATTGCACCGCAAGTCAACAATAGATTAGTCGTTGTATCAATATACTTTGATAGTCGATGATCAGCTTCAGACTTGGCCACAAGTGTAAATTGCAATAATAGTTCACTGAGTGCTCAGTAACTACGAGCGTGAGACCTGAAAAATAATCGGCTATAAAGTGAAAGTTATCAGAGGCGCCATGGAGTGTGAACTTGAAGACTTGTGACTGTCCTGCGAGTCGGCAAGCGTACTCCGCACGTCCATGTCGGCCGTTACACCAGCCAGAGAGCACCTTGGCCATGTACCCCAACGTCGCTCGCTGACTGTCCGCTGTACAGAAGTAATTCGCCTGTTTGGTCCGTTTGGTTTCATTGCTTTCGGGGGACCCGCGGCAAACATTGTCATGCTAAGAAAGGTAGCATTGGTATTAGCCACACCGCCAAGCTGATGTCAGAACGATATATGTCCACTGCAGATCTTCGTGGTGCGCGAGAAGTGGGTCGACGATAAGACATTTACAGATCTCTTCGCGCTAGGGAGTGCGCTGCCAGGGCCAAGTTTTTCGCAGGTGTGACGCGTCTTGTTATATGACCGACTTCTGGAGTAAAACGTAAAGTTGAAATTCGAAACTGACATGATTTTCGAAGCTTGCGTTTTCTATTGCTCTGCTACGAGGTGGTTTCGTGCCGGCACTTCTCTCATTCATACTCCTTACGTACGCTATCATTCACTAGCAAATGAGCCACGAATTCACAATCATCTAGTGCTCCAGGAGCTCTGGCAATGCTCGGTCTGGGCTTTGGAGTGCATCACATACCTGCTACGCTGCCCGATATCGTCTTTGCCCTCCTTTCTGGTCTCAATGCCGCTGCAGTCGGTCTCATCACACTTGCAGCCTACAACCTCTCTTCAAAGGTCATTACGGATCCACTAACGCGGATCGAAGTTCTCGTAAGTGCGGCGTTCGGGAGTTGCTATCAGTCGCAGTGGTTATACCCAGTCCTAATGGTCGTTGGTGGGCTTGCGACACTTGTATGGGACATGTGGGCAGCATGGAGGGAGCAACGAGGGCTGCCAACGCCAGAACACCGTGAAGCTACAGACTACGTACCAGAACCGGCTGTCGATGGTGCGGGGACCGCACCATCGCATAGTGTGCAGGCTGCAGAAGACATTGAGATGCATGATATTTCCCAGCCCGAACCCGTGGCTGCTCCTCCTCCCAGGGTTGAGATATACTCGATGGACAAACCAAAATCGAACGAGGAAAAGAGGTCCACGCTCTCACATCGACGTTCCGCTGTTGCTCATAGTCTTTCGGCTTCAGAGCATCAAACCGAGCTTGATGAAGCTGAAGTCGAGCAGTGGCAGTATTTCTCTCTTAGCGTGCGAGGTGGACTGTGCATGTTTGTTGCCTCAGTTACCTTCAAACATTATCCCGCCCTGTTGTTTAACCAATATCCTCGTGCAGAACGGCGGTGTTCATTGCTTTCCTCGTAACTGTGATTGTTCTACGGTCTGCCATCGCGTCGCCACGGGCGTTTGATTTCTTTGTCAACCTGTCGATAGCCGGAACAATAATTTTCGTGAGTTCTATTTCATTGAAGGGTGTTTAAGGCATGCAGATACAGATACATGCCCATCCCTAGGGTGGAGGTCCTGTTGTTGTTCCACTATTACGCACATATACCGTCGAGCCCGGGTGGTATGTACCCCTAGATAAATTCGCCATTCCTTGTGTTACTCATTATGCGCTCCTAAGGGTGAACCCCCGTGATTTTCTCCTTGGCTTTGCTGTGCTCCAAGCTATCCCGGGACCCCTGTTTAATTTTTCCGTTTTCCTCGGTGTCCTCACACTTCCCTCTCAACCTGTGCTTGGAGGGTTTCTTGGATGCCTCGCAATCTTTACTCCAGGAATTGTTTTGAAGATGGGACTCCTCCCTTTATACACTAAGTGGCGGTCCAGCAAAACAACGAGAAGCATGTTGAGGGGCTTGAATGCAGCAGCAGTCGGGCTTGTGTGTATAGTCTATTCCGCCTCAGGAGATGTTATTGCCAACATGACGCTTCCAGATCTTCGCAGCTACATACCGTCTTTTTCAAGTGGGTTTCATTTCCCCAGGCACCGACGCATCCACTCCTGCTATAACTTCGTCGCTTGATCGGGATGGCTGGTGGGTGGTTATCATAGCAACAACATTTGTTGCATGTGAATGGTTTAATCTGCCTGCCCCAGCCGCGATTGCTGGCGGAGCTGTAGGAGGCGTGGCATGGTGGGGTGTCAAGAAAAGGTAGATATGGCCCATTCTTACTTTTCAATGCTTGCACCACCCGATTACTACTGCAAGGGAAATATCAAGCCTATTTTTGTATGCCAATCTGGGTATATGTGCAACGACAATGGAGTCTTCTCCGTTTGGTTGACGTCCTTCCGAGCTTTGATATGTATGTGCCAAGATCATAGAAGATCTATCGGCTCAGTGTAGGGTCCAAGAGGCCGAAGCTTGCCGAAGCCGGGGGTTGAGGTCCACGTGTAGATAATGGTCACGGGCCGTCGTGAGAGTGTCTGATTTCTCGCTATCTATACTCTCCGGCGATGTTTCGCCAGCACATTTGTAGCTATATTAATGACGGGATTGCTTCGAGTAGAGTAAAAGTGATGATCCTGTCGGGTGGTACAGTGTTAGTGACTTGTCGCTGACTTGGTGTGTCACGCTCACCTTACGAGACTTGGCAGTCACGTGGCAAAGATTCGCAGTGTGTTACAGGTGGCAACTCGCTGAACGGTGTCAGGGACAGTCGGTTAGGGATGATTCAACGCCCTTACCGTAACCTTCCATGTGGTCTTTTATACAGTTTGGCTTCATCCCTGCCCACCCCTGTAGTGGTCTGATATAAACACTGTATGTCTGCTTGTTGGACAGAATCAGTGCCATGGTGATGCTTGCCTCCTTTGTCTGTGTTAGTGCACTCGCATGGCTTTCAAGCGCGAGGAGGCTCCCTGGAGTTATGCCTCCTCCATCGCCGCCTCCCCTGTCCGCGCCAGATACGCCAGCTACAGACAAGTCAGGTGCAACTCTGCCTCCGTTGAACACAACGTACTTCTTCGACCAGCTTGTCGACCACAACAATCCTTCAAGGGGAACATTCAAGCAACGTTATTACACGACGTGAGTGTTATGGCCTCTTCCATAGGCAAGTACATAAGCCTACATTCTTCTGTACACTAGATCGCAGTTTTATGAAGTCGGTAAGCCAGTACTTTTTAACTCCACGGGTCTGACATTTATCAACTATGAGTTAAGGTGGACCTGTTGTTCTTATGACTCCTGGCGAATCCAACGCAACCCCTTTCGTTGGGTATCTCACGAATGCGTAAGTTTATCACCGCAAGTGAGAACGTCTATCTCACTTGTTCTCCTCTAGCACCATCGTGGGCCTTCTTGCTCAGACGAACAATGGCACCCCAGTTGTCCTCGAACACCGCTTCTTTGGGGTTTCCAATCCCATAAATAATCTGGCCGATGACAGTCTCCAACTCCTTACCATTGATCAGGTACTTCGCTATTCTTTGTTGTTCAAGTGTCCTAGGGTGGCAAATAAAATTGCTACTGTGCATATGGTCTTCTCATCAGTCATGCACTGCACTTATCTACAATGCCATCTTTACCGTTCTAGCGAATCGACTTTCTTTTGTCAAGTCAGACTCGGTTATCGCTCATGGCGACCCTTCTTTGCTTTCTCTTCTACTGTAGTATTTGTCGTGTTCTTCTCATGTTTTTACCGATCTTGGCGTCATAACTCATCGTTGTCTGGTGTCGAAATTTTTACAGGCTGCCAAGGACCTTGCATATTTTGCCAAGAATGTACACCTACCACAGCCTAATGGCGATAAAATGAATGCGGATACGACACCGTGGATCTTGGTTGGTGGAAGCTATTCTGGTACGTCCTCTGGGTCCGCTACAGCTCTGTTTATTCGTTTTTCCCCCTACTTTCTTTCATTTATTATTTTCCTTTCTATTTCCATTAGGTTCTCAGTTTTTATCTTGATTGTCACGATTGTTCATCGAGGCGTTTCATCCTAATACTCCTGACGCTTCCTCATCAGGCGCTTTGACATCCTGGACTATGGTGGAGTACGTTTTCCGGACACTATGAATTTTATATCCAAACTGACACACTCCACTATTAGCCAACCCGACGTATTTTGGGCAGGCTATGCATCGTCGGCAGTAGTTGAAGCAATCACGTACGTTTCAGTTCCTCACCTCGCACCTCGAGTCTACGTATAGACAACTTACGTTTTCAGTGATTACTGGGCGTACTTCGAGCCTATCCGCCAGAACATGCCGCGGAATTGCTCTGCAGACATTCAGGCTGTCATCGCTCACGTCGACAAGGTATTCGCCACAGGGACAACACAGGAGATCCAGGCAATTAAGGACCTTTTTGGCATGGGTGACGTCGTGCATCTCGATGATGTAGCCTCAACATGTGCGTGTCACACGCCTTCCGAATAATTTGCAGATCCTAGGTATTAATGCTGGTGTTTCCGAATCAGTCCGCCAGATACTCTTTGATTGGCAAAGTTTGCAGCCATTCGGGCCAAACGCGCTGTTCTTCAAGTCTTGCGATGCGCTCGAAGTAAAGAACGGTGTTAGCGCTCCTGCCACCGGTTGGGGTCTTGACCATGCCCTTGTGGCGTGGGGCGCATATTACAAGGACGTGTATTTGCCTGCATGTGAGTTGATATATTGATATAGTTCAACCTCATGGTTCGTGGGAGCAGACTGATTTCTCTTCTCTACAGTGTGCGGTACTACTACAGCAGAGTAGGTTGCAGCCGAATCTCAGGATACTCCTATTTACCAATTACATTTTGGCTATTTTGTGATGTAGGGAATGCCTTGGAACACATAACACGTCCCAATCGTTTTGGACTGATCCCACCGTTGGTGATGATAACCGGTCCTGGATGTGGAGTGCGTATTTTTCTTTTCTTTTGCCTGGTTCTTTTATCGCCTGATAGGATCTTCTATTCTCGAATGACAGTGGTGTAAGATTTATCATTAATTACAGTCCACTTGTGGCTCACCTGTCCTCAAGTTGCAACGAAGTTGGTTACTTACAAGACTCTGCGCCAGAGGGTTGGCCCACTCTAGTGTCGCGTATTTTGCAGCCAGCGTATGATGAGGTAGGCATTTTCTTATGTCTTCACTTCTCAATGCCATGTCAATTCTTTTGTCTCTATTCACGATTTTCAACTCTTGAATCTTTTCATATCGGCTGGGTCGCCATATCGAACCTTTTCACCTATGTCCCATATTGTTACAGCGGCTATGTAGTCAAATGTTCCCCAAGGCTTTCCCGACGCCGCCTACGCCCAGAATCGAGGAGACCAATGCCAAATTCCAGGGATGGGATGTGAAGCTGAATCGGCTGTTCTTCGCCAATGGAAAGCGTGAGCAGAATGTCTTACCCATTTCTTTTGTTAGCTCACATAATTAACTCACGTTAACAGAAGACCCTTGGCGCGAAGTGACCGTCTCCAGCGACTTCCATACGCGCGAGTCTACTCCTTCACAACCTATCTTTGTGGGCAACGGATTCCACTGCTCTGATATGATTATTAAATCATCTGTGGACCCTACCATCAAAGCGGTGATAGATGCCGGAGTTGCGATTATCACGAAATGGATCGCAGAATGGCCTGGATCTAAGGCCAATGCACCGAGCTCCGTGCCGTCTCCCTTGCCTTACGTGCCGTTGAGTATTCCGGCGAGTTTGGCGAGTGCAGAGCCACTGGCCGTTCCAGCTGTGGCAACCCAAGCGACAGGAACAGGCACCCCGCCTCCGGGTGATGGAGTTTCAGGACCACTGGTATTCCCGAATGCCATGATTAGGAAGCCCTTGGTTTTGTAAATTTGTAATGTGCGAGTATATATACATATATACTCCGCGTCCTGGAGAGGTGAGGTGTGATCGCTAAATCCTTGTACCTGAAGCTATGTGAGACCCTCAGCTGAATGCAATGCCGTTAACAATTGAGCAATGCATGCAGCATTGTGTGGGGTGGCAGCATAGTTCACGTCACAATGTTGGCACCGGCGGCTATGAATGTCAGATTATGAGGCAAATTCTGAGAGCAGGTGGGAGGTGACTTCGGTGGGTTTGCATTTGAAGTGATAGGTGAAGGTAATGAAAAGAGATGGCAGTTTTGTAGCAAGCCGGGAACCAGGCTTTCCTGCATGTGCACTACAGCGTGCTTACTGGCACATGCACACAACAAGTAGATCGCTATGGTAAGGAGACTTCACATGCATCACCCATCTCCACACTGAACGCGTTTTTCTGCCCAAGAACAAGTACACGACCTGTCCATAGAAGGGAAGTTCCTAGGTGTTACTAATGCGCCTCTTTGTACAGTCATATTTCAAGAAGAATTAAATGATCAAGAGCAGACTTCCTGGATGATCTGATGATAATGGCATGTATCTTCCGCTCATCCTCGTGTCTTTGTCTTCATTTTCTCGGCGAACGCTTTCGCCTCCCCCTTCATTTTCTGCACGAACGACGGCTGGAGTTCCGACAAAGATTAACGTAATCAACAACGAATGGTCAGCATGTGCACAAGGTGGGCGTAAAGGGACAAGTCGCACCTTGCTGGTATGACCTTCACTTCCATTTTCTGCAATGCCGCCTTTCGCGAGACCGTCTCCACTTGAAGTGTTGCGACCAGCTTCATGTGAATCGGTTCCATGCCGGGAATTGTCGCCATCACCGCCTTCTGTTCGGTATGGTGGGCTAATGTTGGCCATCACGTCTTTGTTGGCGTCGCCATTCGGATTGCCTTTCGTATTAGACACTGTTCCGGATGTAGCTCCAACATCCGTACCCCCATCACCTCTGCCCATTGTCGTATTACGATCGGCGTGAGCTGCAGCCTGCGCATCACTGTCAGGCGATGTTAGCGTGCCCGTACTAGAGACAGGGCTCAATTGGGGAGAGGCCGTCGTAGCGGGATTCTCATATCTGAAGGGATTTTTGTTTTCCCGAGAATTCGCAGGGGAACCAGGTTGCTTGGATCTGAAGGGATTCATGTCCGGATTGGCGCTAGCAGCAGTGGTCAGGTTGTTGGCTTCTTTGCAGAGAGGGGTGGAGTAAGGAGTGTCCAGGGGTATGGGTGGTGACGCGGATGTAGTTGTAGACAGGGGGGAAGGCTTGTAGGGGGATTGGGAAATATGAGATGCGCCTGGGGGGGTAGAGCGACATGATTAGCACAAGTCAAAGGAGAAAAACGAGAACCTCTATACCCATGTTCCCTCCACCTTTTCCTTTGCTCTTGATAGATATTCCCTCGGGGATGTCAGAAACGTCTTCTTCTGCATTGCTCCATGGCAGTGAACCGATTCCCTCGCTTGTTGGGGGTTTGGACTCGGAGTCGTGTGTGGGAATAGAAGGTTCATGCTTATGCTCTGCTATATTCCATTCTCAAGTATCCAGGAAAGCCAGAGATCAGCGTACCCGAATCATCCCTCAGAACACCTACGCCTTCTAACGTGTCAACGACGCTCGTCGGAAGATACTGCCGAGCGGCATGTTCAGCGGAGGCGTAAGCACCCTCAACGCCATGTTGTGCCGTCAAGTATGCATCTTCCACCCTGTGGTGGGCCGCTACGTATGCATCTGCCACTGTTTGCTTGGCTGTCTCCCCAATATTTGTTGGTGTCGATGATACTTCCGCTGGAGGACAAAGTGAATATGACAGGAAGAACATGGGAGAAAGGAGTCGTACTCATCGAGGCTCTCGGGAACGCTCCAGGTAGCTCAGGTCCAGGTGTCGTTACATTACTCCTGTCGCCTGTTGCTGTCCCGCTCGACGTGCTCGTCTGCTGATCGATGGCGCTCTCTGTCTCCTTGGCCCATTCACCTGCAAGAGACGCAGACGGTGTAGCATTCGTGGGTGAGTGAGAGGTGGTAGTCATTGTTGAAAGGAGAAATTGTGGAGTTCAGCCATTTCGTTCCTGCTATTCTCTTGACGTTCTGGTGATGTCATAGCTGCAGGTCCTTATGGGCGCATTCTTGCACGAGCCATTACTCCTTCGCATAATACTTTCCGAAATCACGCCTCCTGTGCACTACCAGTCAAATATTGCAGTGTGGAGACATGCCTTCTCGACTCATCGCGGCCCAATGCAGAGTAGCTCGGTCGCGCCTTGCAAAAGGGCGTTCGTTTTTCATGGACCGACGCGAACGTGCACCATATCGGCCTTGCCGAAATATATTCGAGTGGCATCGTAAAGTTGCATCATATATCCCGCTGACAGGACTGTTACAATAACCCGAGTTGTTACGACCCAAATACAATAGTCGCCGAATCAATCAGTGAACCAAGAATGTGTCTGAGAATGCTGATGCATCGGCATCGCACACGGCCAAACGACACGAATAAATATAGTAGTGATCTCCCAGTCGCGTGTGCCCACATAATTCTCCATGCCTTGCTTGCTCTGTGCAAGACAAGATTGTAGGGGAATTCAGTCGACGATGTGGCGATATATATAGAATCGGTCAGTTAGTCGGTCCTGATGCAAACGGAAGACTCAACCGGCACTTTTCTCTGATAAGACACAATGCCGCTACACCTGTTCCGCGATGGGCTCGGCACTTGGCGACTGGGAATGGATTTCCTCGAGGCTAGCGCCAGCCACTGGGACATCCGGAGGTCCGACCTCCGTGGAGAGTTCAATTCCGCGACCCTCATGCTCTGCATTTGTATCTCCGAACTCTGCCATCACGGCATCGTGAAGCCCTTGAGAAGCTGCACGGAAGCTTTCGAATGAGAGCGTCGGCAAGCTCCAGGTGCCTCGGGTATTGGTGTTGTTGGGGTGCGCATTCCTTTGTTGGAGCTCCAGGTGAAAGCGACATATGACAATGGTGGCCACGCTACGTAGATTTGATCATATAAGATAGCATTCTGTGAAAAATGACCAAGGCTACCTCTCTTGCATAATCGAAATAATATTTGAAATGGTAGGCTAAGTCCGTGCCGTAAAATCAATGAATTAACGCATTGAATCAGAGATCACTCACTCTCGATGATGTCTAGGTGCATCTGATTAGTACTAGTGGTAATATTAACAAGAAATTCATTGTACCCTCGAAACCACTGTAGTGACAAGTATAGATATGGAAACGTATCTGTGGGTTATTAATTTTGGAATCATGGGATATAACTGCTGAAGGAAATACCCAGCTCTGATAACACCTTTGAATGTTTTTGCAATGTGTTTTGCTTCGGGTGTGTGGTGAAATATCACTTACTTTGTTGAAGCAGTAGGCCGACAAATGACTTGTTTTGCCCATGTGAGTCCCTATGAAGTCTTCAAGTGCCCAATGTGCTGACAAGGATTGCAATAAGTATCACTATGTCAAACATTAGTAATGCGAAATTATTGATGTCATAGACTGTATAGAATCCGATGCATCAGTGATAAGCTCATGAATAGAACTTTCACTTGTCATACGTCTGGTGTTTGGGATGAGATCAACGTGAAGCTGTATGCTGTCATTCCAACTCACATTCCATAGATTTTGACTTTGGAATCAGCCACGATACACTCATTGAACACTTCTTTAGGCTGCGGTGGGTGTCATTTCCACAAGCTTAAGAAGGCATGGATACGAGAACATACAATCAATGGTATAACCATGCAACATAATAAAATGATGAGGACTGCTAATACAAGCCTTTTGTGATCGGATATTGCATATGCACGTGCCATCCAAAGAGCTGTATAATGCAATATTAGTCGATAACGTGGCCAGCCACTGTTATATCACCTTGGGCCCCAAAGTAGGGAAGAATACCCATAGCGCCCCAGAGGAAGGACAGAGCATTGCATGTCCTGGATTGCCGTAAGTTAGACATCCCTTCAAAGGAAGACACTTGCGCCTACTACAATGTACACATCAGATGTATCAAGGACAGACATGGACAGAAACACACCTGGGGTGGGGTATTCAGAAGTCTGTTGAGTATATATATTATGAAGTACAGGATCGCCGGGTAACGAGACATAAGATAAAGGGCGGTTCCTAATTTTTTTAAAAGTTTTGCGCCAGATATACTCAACCTCACATGAAAATGTAAGGAGGGTGTCGTAGAAGATGACAGCTGTATCAATTGACAGTGAATTAGAGGCATTGAACACAAGGAGACATTGGCTCGCCTAAAGAAGCTATAAGGGCATAATTGTACACTTGGCTGGTCAGACAAATGAGTGACAGAAATTCAGAACCCCAAGGTTAGTGGCGACTTACCCATCTGACATCGCTTGAATTACGGCGGCTTCTTCCTGCGATGACATGGCGATAGAGCAGCTGATCCTTGAGGTGTAACGAGAGGGCTATGATACCAAGAGTGATATTGGGTCTGAGGTGAACAGAGAGCCTAGGAGGCTTATATATCTGTCAATATATCAAAACATGATCGTGCCGTAGCAGCAGAATCAGTCATAAAGTATGAGAAGCGAAACAAACGGAAGGTAGCGGTGCTACCGCAACAAACACTACTTCCTCATGTCATCGTCATCGAAGCTGGGTCATGAGATTGGGTCTTTGAAACGTCCCCCCTGGAACTGGGGTTGGCAAGGGGTTCTGACAAGTGGAGGGGAAGAGAAGGGAGGGAGATTAGCGGTTGTTACTCGTCCACCTCTGTATGGTAACCATCGACTGTACCTTGGGGTCAGATGCGATTCTCCGCCTACTGCATTTGTGAATCGGGAATAGACAAGAACGATGAACGGCACGAGGGACATGGTCAAACGGGAGCAATTCAACGTATGAGGTGAGGTGGCCCGGCAGCTGGTTTACTTAGGTTAAATGTAAACACACGCAATGAACCGGAGGTCACAGTTTCTTCACATGTTATACTATTTGCGTTGGCATGCACATACTACAGTCGAGCGCTATTGCTTTTGTATCTTTGAAATGTTGCACGATGGATGTATCATTATGGTGATCATATTGGGGTACGGGCATTTGCGATTACGAATGAACACAGGAAGCAGACTGCGGTTTCACGATAGAATTGAGTCAGGATAGTATAAGGTGTTCCGACCGCATGACTCTGTGGCTTCGTGATGAAACTTAACTGAGCTGCTCGGACCAAGCACGAGAGTAAATCGGAGTAAGCCGCTGACATAGCACAGCGGCCTTTCAAAAGCGCACCGTTGTGACTATTATGACCTCTGCGTATAGAAGGTGTGCTATGATGATGCTTTGAGATCTATGCTATTCAACTTGCGTCCGGATGTCCTCTGGCACTTCTTTCTCTATTGGTTGTTAAGGACAATGCGCACTAGTGGAAAGGCGGGAAGACCAGCGGTTGTCACTCGTGCACCGGTATGTGCGAACGAAGCTTGATGGGCTGTCAAGCTTGATGAAGCGATTTGACATACAAGAGGTGGTGTATTGGCCGGCAACTGGGTCATAAGCTCATGGCAAGTAAGCCACCTTTTCGATTCAGCGCATGTACGTAGTTCACACGAAAAGGTTTTATCATGATGTGATAGGGGTGCCTTGAGATCAGGCAACTGGGTGTCGGGTCGGGACTAACCCTTCGCCGACGGTGAGTCTCTTCCTGTCCTCATATCTGCTACTATTTCGCCCTCTCCCACCTTATTACTTCCTCTTGTATTGTGTACTGACTCCCCTCTCGCTCTATTAGGTGCCGTTGGTTTCTTAGCCTCCATTAGCTGTTTCTTCGAAATGCTAGCAGAAGATTGATGTGTCAATTGGCCAGGGAGCTGTCACGATTCAACGTCACTCCTGCTTATGCCATGCGAATCTATGTAGGAAGACATTGGGAGAGATTATGCCGTCCGCCTATTCACCCGCGTGCCCATACTATTCATAATGCCGTTTCATCTCCGCCGTACTTGCCATACCTCCCGAAGCTCCTCCAAACACGTAATCAAAACATACCATACATTGCAGTCCAAGCATACCTCCTACATAAACGACTTGCCCCGGCGCATGTGTTGGGTGGCACGTCATGTCATTTGGAAACCACACGGACGACCTAGGGACAGTGCGAATGTGCGTATGTCTGCGATATACCTCCAATGTGTCGACAGCCAGGGTCGACTCAGCGGACAGCACTCAAGCCTGATCCTGCCTGATCCTGCGGACTCTGTCGTACATTGCCTTCCGAATTACATCTAGGTGAACTGATTACGTGGCCTATTGGCACTCTGCTGGAATTGCACCTTGTGCGCACGGGGTGAAATAATTATTGTATAAATGGAGCGTCATAGAGTAGAGGCTACCTCCATCAAACCGCTTGAATTCCGCATAGGATTTCCCGTGTACCGCTGCAAATAGATGTGAAATTCAATCTGCCCCGTACAAAAACATCAAAGACAAGCTGGCTCCCTCATGAAGGAATAAATATTCAAATACTCACATACGCTTCGCTCAACAGTCCCGTGGGAATTGTAATGGAAGAGCCGGAAATCATGCTCCCTGGAGATTCTGTCGTAAAATCAGCCAGTCTAACTGGAGATCACGAACACTTACTCTTGAAAGGTCATCCATAATACCTGCCGCACGAGCCCCGGCCTCATGTCCCGTTAATGAGAAGATGTGGCGTGGCATGGTGTGGAACAGCAAGCTCATTACAAGACTACGCAAGGCCCACTCCCTGGGTTTGTCTCTAACGACTGCTGACATCACTTTAGTTGAAGACTCTAATTCTTGCCCATGTGAAAGAGGGAAAGCCAGCAGGCTCATGCACAGAGGCTGTCAATCTCAAATGAGGTTCCTTGCGCACAGCCATATTTTGGCGCTGTGTTCATCACGATATTCCTATGGATGAAACTTCTGATTGAACAGCATGGGATGGGGATGGTCAAATGATACGAAGTGAGGTGTGACGAAGACGCCGAGGAAAACGTTGACGATGCGAATGGAGCTTACACGATGTACGTGGACCTAGGGTTTCCGTAGCTTCGCAGGGTGGCAATGCTCCGTCCCTTGCCGTCCCATCTACCGTCCCCACCGTCCCTCCTCCGTCCCCTCCAGCATCGCCGTCCCCGCCATCCCTCCTCCCCTACCGACCGCTCCCGCCACTTCACCGTCCCTCCGGTGGCCACCACCATGATGCACTTGGCCGCCACCATCACGTCCCTTCCGGTTGTCACTCGTGACACGTAACACTTCCACTCCTGTCTACTTCTCTCGCTCGCTCACATCTTTGCAGTAGGGTCCCCTCAGCAACCTCATGAGCACCACATCCATGTCGCCACTGCGTGATGCAGCTCGCCAGTATGCCAGGCGAGGGACCATATTTACATCCATCCATGGACGGATGTGGATGCCCGGCCATAGTCGTTTACTAATTTCTCTGACGTCTAGTTGATGACAGTATTGAACGGTGACCATGTTGGAGGCGGTCCACAATTTTACCGCTGACTGCTATGGCAATAACTGCTTATGGAGAGATGTTGCTGAGCAGGTTTTATAAGAGAATATCTTGCACACTTGAAACATATTGCAGTTGCTCCCTCATCACTTGGATAGTATTTTAACACCTTCATAGTGTATCTTTCGTTTAGCTTCCACCCTGTTATACTTCACGACAGAACTTCTCGTTCTTTCCTATGGGACTTTATCGTCAGACGGTTCCTGAACTCATGACATGGGATGTAGGCACACCTTGCGATAGGCGACGTTTCCCCTGACCGCTCTCTAGCGTATGACTACATTATTGTTGAAGGTGAGTACCAGGAAAGATGAACACGTGACTTGTGCGCGTGTGGGTTCGAACAAAGCTTTGTTTGGCTTCTCCGGAGAAGGCAGGTGATTCAACTATCTGTTCCACACGCGCATTCCATTTCCACATCCACGTTCCGCACGTTCCACATCCCTCAGTTCATTAGTATATAAATGTCTCTCTTTCTCAACTCCTCACTTCTCGCGCTCGATAGTCGCGAACGCCTCAGATCACTCGTCTACTTCGTAAAAGCGCATTTTTGTTCTTTACACCATCTCCCCCATACCTTAGATTCTCTTACTCTTTCCTCTGATGTCGAAGGAGGTTTTCGATCCCTATGCGGGGGGTCCTGACCATCGCGGCACCACCTCTCACGGACATCGCAGATTGCCACCTCTACATGAAGTCCTAGGCGATGTCCTCCACCAGAGATTCACACCCCGCCTGTCACATCAAGGGTTGTCTGGTGACCGAAGGACCCAGCCAACCCCCAGCGTTCATGAGCACTCTCAAGAATCAAATCCAATGACACAATATTCAAGGCATTCCTCTTGCAGCAACACTTATCCTTCTTCAAGTAGCAGTAGTTCATATGCACATGCCACCACTTCTCAGTCCCAGCCTCCTGCGCACTCGTACCATCTCTTGAACTATTCACCGGACTGAGGCCTTGTATATCAATCATCTTCGGCACATGACGACCTTGATCCATCAGCATCAAAACCGCGTTTGCCTCCCTCAGATCCAGCACGGAAATATATATGCGCTGAGTGTGGGAAACGGTACTTGGACCGTCAGGCAGTGAGAATTCATTCACGCAGACACTCGAGTGAACGACCATTATCATGTACACATCCTGGCTGTAGCCGACGGTTTCTGTATGCGTGTGAGATGCAGCGCCACATGCGCACACACACTGCCAGCGCCTTTCAAGTAGTTTTGATTGACGATGGAGATCGAGGACAGGTTGGACGACACGATCATCAAAGTCGTAGCACATCCAGTCGTGGCGGGTCTAGCCGCGAAAGATCCAGTAGAGGTGGTTCTCGTGATGCTTTGTGGTCGAGCAGTAGCTGACACTTGTGAATGTCTTAATCTCGTTGCTTTTGTTTTCATGTTACTCTCGTTCGCCTGAACTCCTAATGCTAATTGGTATTATACTCCTGTTATAATTCCCTTCGTCACCCCCGAGTATCCGTACTCGTACTAGCCCCCGTAGCTCACCAATGTAAGCCACTTGAGTGTCGGACATGGCGACGCGGACGACGGCGTGCAGCGCCCTTTCTTCGATGTGGCACGCGCCCAGCCTCCCCTGGGCACACCAGGCATCGAAGACATTCAACAACTTCATATTCAGATTCAAGTTCAAAATCAGGTGAAGCGGAGCCTGCAAAACTTACAAAATTGGCCTTTACATCAAAGAGCCAGCGCCCGCTGGATGTACTCGACGACGACCGTAGTCCCACGCCAACATGCACCAGCGCGCCCCCAGGCGAGGCCATGCGTCTCCCCGTGGCAGGGACCACGCTGCCTCCACGCAAGTCGAGCATGCTTGCCCTCGGGGCCGTGGCCAGGGAGAGGAGCGACGACCAGCGCTCATGCTGCGAATGCAGCGTGGCGTGCGTGGCGGCCCATTGGGGGGCGCAGGTGGAATGGGCGTGGGGCCCTGGCTGGTGTCCAAGGCATTGCCCCCGCTGCCTGCCGATGGCCTTATGACTCCAGCGAGTGCGGTGCCATGCCCGCAGCCGCGTACGCCGTCTGGCATTCCAAAAACGGCGTCGCTATCGTCTCTTCTCTCTACCGCATCACCCAAGGGGGATGCGCCAGCCGCGCGTCATTCTGTAGGATGGGCCGGTTCTCTATCGCTACGGTAAATGTGAATGTGTCCTTCATGAAATAGTAAGAGCTAACGGTCAGAAAAGTAAATGAATCACGTACCTATTGGTCCTCACGATCGCTACCTTTCGCCAAGGCGCGCCGTAATTCTTCGTTCTCTTGCTGCAGCTCCTGTACAGTTCTCTCTGCACGCTCTGCACGTTCGTCACTTCTCACTGCATTCTGTTTGAAGAGTCGTAGCCCGGCCCCCTTGGGTCCAAGAGGATCTGGATCCGCCGCCCGTTTCTCCACGTATATCTTCCGTAGGGCTTCTGTCTTGTCTATGTCAATGTGGTACCTCCACACATTCCAGCTTCCCGCCTGGGATGACATGGTCTGCTCAATCCCTCCATCCCCAAATTCCAGTTTTGCGATCGACACAATAGTTGATGCAAACCAATAACACATCGTCGTGTTGATCACATAGTTTGGCCTTTGTTCCGAGATCACGGCGACGAGCCGGGTGAATTCCAGCAAGGGAAAGCGCTGGAATGTATATTGATAAACCGTTTCTGCGAGGCTGGACGTGAGGCGCGTGGTGAGAGAGGATCTTGAAATGCCTTGAACCGTATCATGTGCGGAAACCGTCCCGTCTGATAGCGATGGCGATGCGGTGGAAAGTATGGCTTTCGATGCTGCGTTTCGGGCGGGTTGCCTCTCGATAAGCAAGGCACAAGAATATGAGAGCTCCGCTACGATGAACTCATGTTTGGAATGAGATGGCTCCTTATACCATATCAGTCGCTTGACATGGTACTGAGACCTAACATCGGGATCGGTGTCGCAAATAGAGGTGAAGAAGAATACGGCATTGTGTTCATGACTGGAAGTGAGGATGGGGATGTATAAATGTTCTGGGGGTCTTTCGTCCATGGGTGGGTACAGTTTGAAGTACTTGTAAATGTATGTCTTGATAAAGTCGAATATGTTTTAAATGATTTGGACTAAGATGATATCGATGCCTCATGGAAACTTGCACCCGACCGAGAAAGCCCATTGCCCGAGAAGCTTTTGGCCGAATGCCAGTAACTACAACATCATCGCCCCACGACCACGTGACCGCTATGAATCCGGGATCGACAGATTTACAAGCCCGAGGTACACGCAAGTCTCTTCTAAGAACATATATCATTTTTGCAGGTACCAATTTGAGGGAATTTGCATATTTAATCACGCCAGTCGTCGCAAGGATTGAAGACCATTCCTTCGAATAAGTCCTGCAATCTCTGATCAAACTAAAACTTGGCCTCCCAGCTCACCCCGCAACCACACCCACTCCCCTTGGATTGCAGATTATCAACGACCCTAAAGCTGCTACCAATAAGCTCTGTGCATAGTCGATGATGGAGCCCTTCAGCAGACCGAGGGACACGGCGTCTACTACAATAGATGCGGGTCGGTGAGTGGGATGGGTAAATAGACTGTATATGGATTAGAGACGGAAAAAGCAAAGAAAGTAAAAATGACGTACTAGTCGTCTGGAGCCCGCTGGCTCCCATTCCCAACACGATACACCCTCTGCTCCCTCTTCAACACATCCAACGCATCCATAGCCGTATACTCCCCCACATGCTCCCACTGCGCATCCACCCTGCTTAACTACCCGCTCACCTCTGCACCGGTGGGTCCCACCCCCACCGTGGCGCATCCCCCGCCGCGGTACGTCCCGGGTGCCTGTTGACCCGCAGGGCCACCCGCGCGCTTAGAGCGGTGCGGTTGCGTTCGCACGATGAGCCCCTTGATCGCATCAATGGACAACATGGCGGGTGTCAGTGGAACATAGGATTCCTCACGTGCTGGCGGGTCAGAGAGATCGCCATCGCCGGGGTCCTAATGCAAGATAAGGCTCGTATCGGCCGTCAGGCCGGGGATGCTGCGACTGGGAGTCATGTCGGCAGCGTCCAGGGTCAGAGAATGGTGCTGCTGTTGCTGTTGGCTAGCGCGGGATGTCCTCCAAATCCCCGAGCTCACTGTATCCGGAACGGCAAGTTCCCAGACAGGTGCGTCATCCTCATGCAAGATAATACCCCCCCTCTTTGTGCAACTCTCGCAACGCCCACATGTACAGCCGTTTCGCCTTTCTACCTGATGGCTCTGCAGATATGCGCTTTGACGGGGGCAAGGCATTCCCTTCACCTCGCCTCGCCTCCCTCTCCTCTCGCGCACGTTTCCGTTCCTGTTCGACGACAGCGATGTCGGCCAGTTTTGGGACTCGGCGCAAGGAGGAAACCGTGAACCCTTGGCACGCGCTGGTGGCTGAATATAACCACGTGTCCTAGTCCACTGCATGGCTCGAGAGTGACGTCCGATTCCCGCAAGAGTCGGTCCTTTGGCCTCAGCGTTGCAGCATCATCTTCAAAGTGATGCCTGGGGTGCTTACATGACAGCTCTTCGTCCGCTCCGCTGCAACCAGGCTGAACGCATCGAGAGGGGTCTGACAGCATGTCCATGTACGTACGCCGCCCCCTGAAATCCCGCCCCGTCATACACACTTCAACGGGCTCCGACACCTCGCTCCCCGCTCTCGACCTTTCCCCTGGCGTCAGTACAGCATCAAATACGGTCTTTAAATATCGAAGCGAGCTGGAAGCCCGGACACGTACCTAATTGCTTCGACTATTATGAGTTTGGGTGAGCATATAGAGCTGGGTGTGACGGCACGACGAGGGGGAAAATACGGATACTGAAACGGACATGGACGTATACTCAGCATCAACCGCTGACCATATGGGGGGACTCTGACGACTCTCATACGGGACCTGGTCTTCTCTATCACCTTCTGGAGGCAACGCGGCGCTCAGGGGGAGAGGTGCGTGAGGATGGAGATGTGGCGAAAGGATGAGGAGGCGATAGTGACGGCAAGAATGTCGGAGGCAATGCTACTTTTGTGAGCATGGATCATCTCGTACTATATCCCTCTCTCTCACGACCTACAGCCAACAGCGCCGCCGCAGTACTTTCACGTGATGCGCTCGCCTGGTGTTTTGCACCGTCTTCGCGCCGAGTTGAAGGCCGCTGTCGACGAGCACGAGGACGATGACCCGGATGGACTGCTGACCAGGTGCGCTCATCCACCAGCGTTTGTCCAGATTGTGTGGCACATGACACTCACGTTTCTGGCACAGATCAAATCCCTCAAATATCTCCAAGTGACATCGACGAAGGTCTACGACTCTTCGCAACCAACGCATTTGGTCTCCTGCGTGGCGTTCAAGGGACAAGTGTGTATGTAGCGGGAAGGTTGTTCGAGGGTGGTGTAAGTATGTTTTTCGTGGTATTAAATCACAAACTGATGGGTTTGTACACGCAAAATCAGACTGAGCTCTCCGCACCTGCGTATACCATTCAGCACGACCCCGCCATATGGGGGGACCCGGAGGCATTCCATCTGGAGCGGTAGCTCGAGGAGCCAGATGACGCTGCACATTCCAATGTGTCCTCACAGACAGAGATCACACTAGTCTAGTGAAAAAATAACTGGGGAGTATCCAGGTTGTATTTGATAGGAAAACCCTGTCATTAATATTCAGTTGGCCTCAATCATACTACCATTCTCCTGAGAGTCCTCCCTCTCATTTCCCCCATTGTTGTCACCCATAGGAACCTGTTTTGGAACCCGCAAAATTATGGTGTTAGGGCAAACTCTAAATCACCACAATTCCGTGAATGAACAGCTGAGAAGAATATCAAATCCTACTGCAGCACAACTCCAGAAACAATTTAATGTTTGTACTTTGGTTACAATCCTTTGTATTGGTCAATGCAGACTATACGCAGAAAAGTAATACATTTCTTAGCAACAAGAAATGAATAAGACTTCCAGAGTCTAGAGTTCACAGACACTTAGGGGTCCAGATATTCCAAAAAGAGGGGAATGCACTTAGAGGCTAAAGGAAGTAGGTGGATGAATCCAACCGTACAACCAGTGGCACTCAGAAGCAGGTAACAGCAATGTGTGAAGTAGTCTAGCAACTGCTTCACACAAGTTCAAGCTTCTAATGCTCTGCAAAGGCAGTACACACTACGGCAGGACTATCAACAGGCAATCTCACCCTGTAAATTCATAGTCACATGAGGCAGATACTATACTCATGCCCAAAGCAGGACAATCACTACTTTGAGTGCAATCAAATACAGTTACACAACTGTAAGCAACCCTTGAACTGGACAATCAACAGTTACTGAGATATAGAGGATGACACTGTATGTCACTCTAGTCACACTGATGTGCAAATGATGGGGTAGAAAAATGGTTATTTATTCAGAGGCAGAATGGGCTCCTTTTATATTGTATTTACAGGAGCTGACTAATACTACTGGAAACTTCTACCTATTAATAGATGGAAACTACTGGAAGCTAGTGGAATATGTGAGAAGGGAAGTTTCCTAGCCAATGAGCTGCTTGGATTTACTCTGACTCATGGCATGAATCATGGATGGAGTCATAGTGTGACTCAGAGCAGGAGTCATAGCATGAGTCACCATTACTCAAATAACTTGGTCAATACTTCGTTTCCCAGGCTGATTAGCACAGCTATGGGTAGGCACAGCTTCTATTGAACTCTCCACTGAAAATGGAGTCAGGAGGTGTAGTGGTTGCGAAGATATTGAGCATTTACTGGCAGTGGTGACCAGATTGAGTTGGAGATTGAAATGAGTCATGTGATTGAAAATGAGTCAGTTGTCCAGGTGACTCCGGCTGACTTTGGGCTGCTGACATCTGTGAAGGTTTGTAGGTCCATGTGGGTCCCAAAACTTCGCCCAGCAGAACAATAAGTTTGTAGACTCATTTCTGCATGGAAAATTCCCAAAAAAAATATGAAAAAATAGAGAATATTTGAATGGCCCTGAATCAAGAGAAAGCAGCACATATATGCTGATATTTTAAGGCCATGAAGTGAAATTGTACAGTTTCAGGACTTTAAACAAGATCTTTTAAGGGAAAACCAGTTCCCATACAGAACCACCCCTTGCCAGTAACATTCTGTCAATGTGTAGAATCCAAGAAATGGCAACAGGCAACCCAATAGCCCAACTCTTCACTTTTCTGCAGCTGAGAAGCTCTTCCTCCAAACATGTTATTGTTGGAATGCACTGAAGGTCCCTAGAAAGATTGGTATGGATTGGATTATTCTATAAGGAGATATGAGTGTTTCTTGATTGCACTCGAAGTAGTGATATTCCTGCTTTGGGCGTGAGTGTAGTATCTGCCTCACGTGACTATGAATCTACAGGGTGAGATTGTCTGTCGATAGTCCTGCCATTAGTGCTCTTGTTTAAGTTACTAGTGTGTACTGCCTTTGCAGAGCATTAGAAGCTTGAACTTGTGTGAAGCAGTTGCTAGACTACTTCACACATTGCTGTTACCTGCTTCTGAGTGCCACTGGTTGTACGGTTGGATTCATCCACCTACTTCCTTTAGCCTCTAAGTGCATTCCCCTCTTTTTGGAATATCTGGACCCCTAAGTGTCTGTGAACTCTAGACTCTGGAAGTCTTATTCATTTCTTGTTGCTAAGAAATGTATTACTTTTCTGCGTATAGTCTGTATTGACCAATACAAAGGATTGTAACCAAAGTACAAACATTAAATTGTTTCTGGAGTTGTGCTGCAGCAGGGTTTGATATTCTTCTCAGCTGTTCATTCATGGAATTGTGGTGATTTAGAGTTTGCCCTAACACCATAATTTTGCGGGTTCCAAAACAGGTTCCTATGGGTGACAACAATGGGGGAAATGAGAGGGAGGACTCTCAGGAGAATGGTTGGAGTTGTGCTGCAGCAGGGTTTGATATTCTTCTCAGCTGTTCATTCATGGAATTGTGGTGATTTAGAGTTTGCCCTAACACCATAATTTTGTGGGTTCCAAAACACTCTCATTCCCCATTAAATAACAACTTCAGCCTCAATCACACTTTGCTTTTTAATCCACTGCATCCTCCCCTTCCCCCTCAGTTTCTCCCAGCAGTCATCTCTTCATCCTATAGACAGGGCATGAAAGCTTCAAATGCAAGAACCATGCTCTTGGGCTGAAATCTGGATATGTTGTTCTACTCTTCCTTCTGAATAGAATGGCCAATTTTTATAAAAAATTGGCAGACTGGTTCTTGAGAAAATGACATCTGAAGTTGGCCAGAAGGGGATTGTGCTAAGACATCTTAGAGCTCTAAAAATTTTCACCCAGCTTCACATTGTATATATAATAGTAGGACAAGTGTCAAATGGCCATGATCTGTCTTGATTGTTCAGACACATGCACAGGAGGTGGCCAAGGAGGCATGTGACAGAATATAGTTCTGGGATTACAATCTCTTGTTCCCAGCATTGTTTCAGGTATGTAATTATGGGTATGGGATTAGTTTACATTTTTCCTTGGAATAGGGGAGATCATGATTAACACTCCTCATGACCAGGACATACTAGAGCTGGAAAACCTACCTATGTATTACTGGTGCTCCTACAGTACACAAGATATTACTGTATCTTACTTTTATCCCAGCACCCTCATATCATGCATCACTCAGCTCATCTCCTTCCCACTTCAGCTGACAGGAACCCCATCATTTCTGGCGGTGATCAGCTGTCTC